>ML827269.1:3417-45282 GCA_009831015.1 Picea engelmannii | reverse complement strand
ATGACCAAATGGGTGGAAGCTAAAGCACTCCATAGAGCGACCGAAGAAGCAGTTATAGATTTCTTATTTGAAGACATCTTCATTAGATTTGGAGTGCCAAGAGAATTAGTTACAGATGGAGGACCTCCTTTCACTTCTCATGGCTTTAAAGCCACCCTTCAAAAATATCATATTCAACATAGAATGACTACATCATACCACCCCCAAGCCAATGGACAGGTGGAAAGCACAAATAAAGTAATAGAAGCCATTCTTACAAAAACAGTGAAGGAAAACATAAAGGATTGGTCTTACAGACTCCCTGAAGTATTATGGGCCTACATAACTACCTGGAGAAATACTACAGGATTCTCTCCCTATGAATTAGTTTATGGGAAGAGTGTTGTCTTCCCTATGGAATTTCAAATCAAAACCTTAAGGACTGCTTCAGCTGTCAACCTTGATTTCACCGATGCACAGACAGCCAGGTTGCAGCAGCTCAATGAATTGGATGAAAAAAGACTAGATGCCATTCATCAGACAACTATGATTCAACAACAAAGATCAAAATGGCATGACAAAACTATCAAGCATAAGCAGTTCCAAAAAGGTAATTGGGCCCTACTGTATGACTCTCGGTTCAAAGAATTCCAAGGGAAACTACGTACAAGTTGGCTTGGACCTTACGAAGTAGACATTGTTTTCCCCAATGAAATAATAAGGCTCCTCACAATTGATGACTCTAAAACACCGTTACTTGTAAATGGTCATCGGCTCCGCCTGTACCAGCGCCCTATTTCCAAAGAAGATTTTAAGGCCACATGCCTGGAAGACTCTCATTACCTATTTTTAGAGGGGGCTCCTACCCCTCATTGCAATTAATTCTTTTTAAGTTAATTTCCTTAGTATTAGATTAGATTTCGTTTACTAATAATCCCTGTCAAGAAATACCATGTTACAATTTGATTTTTGCAGATTCTCAATCAAAGCAAAGGCCCACTAAGAAAGGACGATCCTACTTCAAAAAGAGGCAAGCTTTCCCATCACCACTGTTCAACAATTATTTTCTCTTTCCCCATTGCTGAAACACCATTGTCAGCAACTTTTCGTCATTTTCCCATTGCCGGAACACTACAATCCGACAATTCTTCACAGTTTCCATTGACGAAACAACACCGTCCAACAATTGTTTCACCCTTCTTTCTATTGTTGAAACACCACCGTTCATCAATCTTTCACACCATTTTCCCCCATCGCTGTCAGCAACCTTTCACCATTTTCCCCCATCGTTGTTCAACAACCTTTCACCATTTCCCCCCATCGTCGTTCAACAACCTTTCACCATTTTCCCCCATCGTTGTTCAACAACCTTTCACCATTTTTACCCATTGCTGAAACACCACTGTTCAACAACTTTTTCCGCCCATTGTTGAAACACCATTGTCAACAACTTTTCGTCTTCTCCCCATTGCCAAAACACTACAGTCCAACAATTCTTCATAGTTTCCATTGACGAAACAACATCGTCCAACAATTGTTTCGCCCTTTCTTTTCTGTTGCTGAAATACCAACTTTTCAACATTCTCTGCCAACAAGCTTTTGCGCTCTTATACTGCATTTTGTCCTTCCAGTCAAATCCTTGATACAATTCAATCTAACAAATCAAAAGTCTCTGCCATGGCCACTACAGAACTATTATGCACAGGCATTATATTTTGTTTGAAGTATGAATCAAAAGGTAAAGGCAAGGTATGTAAATTTTATGTAAATACAATTAACATATAGTTAATGAGAAGATTCCAACTCATCATTACCACTCATGAAAAATCATTATGAGCCGCATTTAAAAGGGGGGGAGGAAATATCGAACTTTTATACCATCATTTCACACGTATCAACCACCGCCATTCCTATTTACCATCCTTTCATGTGTTTCACCACCATTTGCATGCCTTCACTCAAAAAACTCACTCTGCACAGAAGCTGTTACTCAAACTCTTTGACGGTGTATTTTACCGAGCTGGTAGCTATGGGAGGCTCTGTTATATGGAACGAACCCACCACGATAGCCCTGTTAGAACACTATCTTGTAGCCTATCAATTTTTTCTACAGGCAGGATGGCTCGGTTATTTTCAGAAACTCCAGCGGTATGATCAACAACAGGTTCTCCAATTTGCTCAAAATCTCCAGGAAGACCATTCCATTGTTCAAGGGGTCCAAATTTTAGTAACAGAAGAGGATATAACACAGGTTTCGGGTCTCCCTACCAATGCCATTCGCATTTTTAGCCACAAACATATCATTTTGAATGCCTAGCAGGATTTCCTCTTGCCAGGGGAACAAATTGAACCTAAAGGTCGGGGTATCCGACTCAGCTCATTGCCACCTCCATGGCCGGAAGTTTCAAAATTCGTCAAACACTACCTCACCTGCGACGATCGATACCAGGTAGTCTACCAACACAATTTTTTCCTGTTGTCTCATTTACGGCATAATAGACTGGTGAAGATTCCTTATTATTTTCTCGGTTGTCTTAAAAATATGGCACATTACTGTAGAAAGGATAAAGATCCCACCCTGTCACTCACCCATCACCATCTCATTCAACTTCTTATCCAAAAGGGTTTTTCCCAACAAAACCCTCCACTAAACAACCCACCCATAAATCCCCAAGAAGCTGCTGAAATTCCCAAAAATCTTCAGAAACAACAACCACAAAACCCTCCAGATTCTCCAGAAGTACCTAACAGTCCGCCTACAGACCCAATCAGCCCAATTAACCCCCCTACCATACCAATCCCACCCCACATTTTACCAGGATCATCCACTCCTACCCTTCATATTCTTAGTGATGATTCTGAACTAGAAAATTCTCCCTATCCCATCATTGAGGAAAAACCCCCACGTAAATGGAAGCAAATCCCTTTATTTCCATCCTTTTTACAAAGAAAACGAACAAAGGCCTCAACAAGGGCAGCCACTACTGCCACTACTCTAGACCCCCAACCCATCCGACTAATACCTCGTACACCTCTAACCTCCCAAATGCCAGAATCTTTGCCTATTCCACCCATGGGCACTGAAACACAAGAACCAGACACCCAGTATGTTGCGATATCATCCATTTCAAACCCAGTAGTTGAAACAAAAGAACCAACTACTCATTCAGTAGTTGAAACAAAAGAACCAGCTACCCATTTAGTAGCTGAAACACAAGAACCAACTACTCATTTAGTGGTTGAAACACAAGAACTAGCTACAACTGTCACACAAGAACCAGCTATAGCTGAAATAGAAGAACCAACTGTTGATATTGTTATTGAGACACAGGAATTAGATTCCCAAGGAGCTACAACATTACTTTCTTTACATCAAGAAGCTGAAACACAAGAATCAGTTGCCCTTCCTAGAGCTGCTCCACAAGAACCAGCTAGTGAGGTTGTGACTTCTACACAAGAACTAGTCATTCCTCAACCGGAACCAACAATGGCCTCTGTCTTGCAAGAAAATGAGTTCCTAAGGTCTGAACTGGAAGCCTACAAGCAAGAACTAGCCATGGAAAAGGAAGCATATGAGAAGGAACTTAACGTGCACACCCTAGCTCACATAGCAACCATGTCAGAGGAGACTACAATAGAGAGCCCGTGTAAAGAATATATGTGCAGTCAATGTGGGGAAATCTACTATCAAGCAAGCTACAAAATAACTCAAATTCTAATGCCAGGAGCTCCCCCTGCACCTTCAACTTTTGCAGTCAAAGAAGAACACCCTGCTGTTACACAAGAACCAACAGGACCTTCCAAAATTAAGACTGAGCCCTGGCCTGCAACAAATGTCAAATCTAAAACCCCTGCTTTTGTTAAAAAAACTATACAAACAGTGCCTATTGAGGAAATTGCCCCTTCCAGCCAGATCAATATCCACACCTTTGTGGAACAATCTACTCAGACCCTACCTCAGCCTACTACTTGCAACGCTAAAACACAAACTCAGCCATGGGATGAGTAGGCAATAATACAAAAATGGAAAAAAGAGTCTGTTGTTACACTGGCCAAAAGCCTGCAGGAACACAGACAGATCTGGATAAACCATATCTACTCAAATTGGGAAGCTTTGGAGAAAACACGCCAGGAATCTCGTGCCCTTAAGAAACATAATAAAGAATTAAAAGGCAGATTTCTCCTGATATTTGACTTGGCACAAAAGCTATTGGCTGCAAGGAAACCATCCTGCAATTACTGTCTATTCCTTATGGAACGACTTACATGGTTTCAGATCAAATTGGTCAAAGAAGGCAGACCCCATGCAGTATTAAATCCAGTAGATTTTATTAAAACCTTTGTAGAAGCCTCCGCTATGGATCAACACCTCCTATGTGAGGCATATTTTCATAATGAGGCCATCCCTAAAAACAGGTAGCTTAACCTTAATCCTCTGGTCGGTGACATCCAGATTCGGGCACTGTTATCCACAATTTTGGTCATCGAGATGATGTCATGATAATGTCATGATGATATAAAATCAAGCTCTTTACTAAGAACACTTTCCTGAGAAAATTTACATTTGTCTGCTTCCAGAAATCATGCTTTTAAGGGATGTTCCCAGGCTACCTATGTATTTGCCTGCGAGAATGCCTGATTCTCGCAGGCTGCTTTAAGCTGGGGTGTGAACCTCTCACACTGTAACTAATATATAGGGTGCGAACATGTTTCAAATGAAGGAAAAAGATAAGATCTCGAATCTTCTAGAAGAGAATCTTCTAGAAACATGAGTTGGCTTCGAATGGTTATTCAAGTGCTGGCATTCCAGATATCTTGGGATCATTTCCTATCCAAGTGACTAATCTATATTCTCTTATATATTGAGGAGATTGCTCATGGAAACGGTTAAGAAGAATAAGCAGCAAGCTAGCTAGAGATTGATTAGAGAATTAGTGCAAGACTGTATGGAGGATTGATGCTACAGTAGCAAGAGCCAACAGCAAGGTCATCATAAGTGGTTGATTTTCTTCATGCATGAGCAAGTGTGTGTGTTGGAGTTGGGAGCCATCGAAAGGAGACCTACGACATCAAGGCTCAGGTTGTAAGTTTCACTTTCAATTAATTCAATACAACAATATGTCCCTTTCCCATAAAGATGATGTCACTTTATTACATAACTCCTTGATCATATGTATAGACTAGCCATTGAATATATTAATCCGCCTTTACTTTGATTGGTTTGTACTGTTGTGATCTGAACGGAACAAGAGCATCAGAGTGAATCTTGGAACAACAGAGATCTAAGGAAAGTGTTCATAAGGTATGTCCATAACCCTTATCTCTTAGTTCATTCAATAGGCTAGATCTAGGGAAAGTGTATTATTCTATCCTGTTTTGTTCTAGATCCAGGTGGATCTAGGGAGATCGGTTTGTGTCCGCACTCACGGATTTATCCTATAACAAAATTGGCGACTCCACTGGGGAACTATTCCCTTTTTATTTATGGTTTTTGAATTTTCTTTGGACATTTTCTCTATTTGCATTTTTCCCCTTTTTTTTCAGTGTCTAAGTCCTCAGGATACCCTGAGAGACATTCTGGGTCTATAAGCCAACTTGAATTTTGCCTGCATTTTCAAATTTTTCATTATCTTCAGGGATTCTCGCACTGTGTCCATTGACAGCCTACGAGAACCAATCAATTTCTCACTCTGCATATATAGTTCAGTGCGAACCCCTCGGACTTTGCTCCACAGTGGCCTGCGAGAACACTATCTTCTCGCACTGTGTATCACTGCTGCCCTGCGAGCAAATTTTTGAAAATTTTGGAAATTGATTTTTGACTTTTTCAACAATTTTGGTCATTGTGATGATGTCATGATGATGTTATGATGATGGAAAATAAAGCTCTTTACTAAGAACACTTTCCTGAGAAAAGTTACATTTGTCTGCTTCCAGAAATCATGCTTTTAAGGGATGTTCGTAGGCTACCTATGTATTTGCCAGTGAGAATGTTTGATTCTCGCAGGCTGCTTTAAGATGGGGTGCGAACCTCTCGCACTGTAACTAATAGCCAGGGTGTGAACATGTTTCAAAGGAAGGAAAAATATAAGATCTTGAATCTTCTAGAAGGGAATCTTCTAGAAACATGAGTTGGCTTCGAATGGTTATTCAAGTGCTGGCATTCCAGATATCTTGGGATCATTTCCTATCCAAGTAACTAATCTATATTCTCTTATATATTGGGGAGATTGCTCATGGAAAGGGTTAAGAAGAATAAGCAGCAAGCTAGCTAGAGATTGATTAGAGAATTAGTGCAAGACTGTATGGAGGACTGATGCTACATCAGCAAGAGACAACAACAAGGTCATCACAAGTGGTTGATTTTCTTCATGCATGAGCAAGTGTGTGTGTTAGAGCTAGGAGACATCGAAACGAGACCTATGACATCAAGGCTCAGGTTGTAAGTTTCACTTTCAATTAATTCAATACAGCAATATGCCCCTTTCACATAAATATGATGTCACTTTATTACATAACTCCTTGATCATATGTATAGGCTAGCCATTGAATATATTAATCTACCTTTACTTTGATTGGTTTGTACTGTTGTGATCTGAATGGAACAAGAGAATCGGAGCAAATCTTGGAACAACAGAGATCTAAGAAAAGCGTCCATAAGGTATGTCCATAACCCTTATCTCTTAGTTCATTCAATAGGCTAGATCTAGGGAAAGTGTATTATTCTATCCTGTTTTGTTCTAGATCCAGGTGGATCTAGGGAGATCGGTTTGTGTCCGCACTCACAGATTTATCCTATAACAAAATTGGTGACTCCACTGGGGAGAAATTCCCTTTTTATTTATGGTTTTTGAATTTTCTGTGGCCATTTGCTCTATTTGCATTTTTCTCCTGTTTTGTCAGTGTCTGAGTCCTCAGGATACCCTGAGAGACCTTATGGGTCTATAAGCCAACTTGAATTTTGCCTGCATTTTCAAATTTTTCATTATCTTCAGGGATTCTCGCACTGTGTCCATTGACAGCCTGCGAAAACCAATCAAGTTCTCACTCTGCATATATAGTTCAGTGCGAACCCCTCGCACTTTGCTCCACAGTGTCCTACGAGAACACTATCTTCTCGCACTGTGTATCACTACTGGCCTGCGAGAAGATTTTTGAAAATTTTGGAAATTGATTTTTGACTTTTTCAATTTCTCAGAACAATTGATTTGTCACTTTTTGGATTATTGGATCATTGACTTATGCATCTCTTGTTGTAGTTTGCTTGCTTGAACAAATTTAGGGTTTCTAGGTTTTTCTTGCCCTTGGTTGCTTGACTTTCATTTCTTGGCTCTTATTGGCATTTTCCTTTTCTCTGGCTTCTGGAGTTGAGTGTGTCTCTTTGGCTGAGAACTAGTGATTGGTAGCGAGTCAAGTGTTTGGTGCTTCAAGTTTGCTTGGTGGTTTGAAAGGACATTCTTTAGCATTGAGGAACTCTTTGGTTTGCTTTTGTTTTTACTTTCGTTGAAAGTTTTGGATTGGGTTGCTTGCTTGGGTCTTTATGATTTGGTTTTCTTTTCTCGTTATTTAGAGTTCTTCTTGGAAACTGAGCAATAAGTTTTATTTCAAGAGTTTGTTTTTACCTTTTCAAAAACATTGAAAATCAAGTTTTTAGAGTTTGTTTGAAAAAGACATTTGGAAATCGTTCATGAATATATGATTGTTTACATTGGCATTTGAATGGAAATTGAGCATTGCACTTGCATTGTAGTATTGAGATTGATTTGGAAGATACTCTCTCTCCCGTAACTAGGATTCATGGAATGAAAAGATTTATATTTCATCATTCCCCTTGCATCTTTTGTGTCAGAGTCATACATCACGAGTTTCACTTCCGTTACCTTTGAGTAAACAACAGCTTTTAAAAACATTGCGTAATATTAAAATTTACATAGTAACTTTTTCTAGGGCTCTTTTACACCAACATTTAGTTAGGCTAGTGCTTTGGAATAGGAAGAAAGATACACTCTCCAAAAGCTCAAAAACACACAATAGCATCTTGAGTTAGGGAGTGTAAAATTCCATTGGCAGCATATTGTCCTGGGACGCCCTTCTAACACAAGGGTCAAGCATTAGGTCGCATTGGTGTTGGCAGAGTTACTACCCCTGCTTTGTTGACATCGGTGTAGAGATTGCACGTATTACGGGGATCGCTCCGAGGTATACCCACAATTATGAGTGGAAGCCTTTGATTTGGTTTCAGGCTTGATACCCTGCCCTTGCGTGTGGATCGGACTGACGATTGTTCCCCCAGGATGTACTGTTGTCTGTGGTGACCTTAATGGCCTATCTCTCTAGGTTCTTACCCAAGGTGACTGTGGAGGGGAAATTCTTCATGGTACCTGGAATCGACGTTGATCAAACTCACTCGGGCTCCTTGGAGGGTATACCCACGATTATGTGTGGGAGCTTGCACCAGGGCGTAAGTCTGTTAAGCAGGTAGTCAACATAACTTTTCCACCTTAGCCCCGCCCCTTCTCATCTCGTTGTTGCGATGTTGGATTTCATAACCAACTAGTGGCTTCGATATTAGAAGGTATTGTTTGCTTGGTGATTGCTTCTAGATTTTGTTTACTATTGTGTGCTGATTGTTTCTCGAAGTTGACCATAGGATTTTCGTTGGGGAATTTGTTACTTGTTTACAATTGCTCCCCCACGACATTCACGTAGGATGCAAGGTTTGTCCCCGGAACATCCGGAAGCTTCACAACCTTTTCATACAGCAACACCTGAGGGTACCCCTGATGACTCTCCTCGTCCGGGTGAAATCCCCCTTGTTACTTTACCACACGTGGACGTAAGTGAAGTCCCAGACGTTTTTACACCACCTCCACAAGAAGAACCCACTTATCCTCTTGCTGATTTTCGAATTACCCATACTATAGAGGACTATCGCATTCGTCGTGGTGAACGACCTGTTGGACGATTAAATCCTTCTGAAGAAACCATTGTTACATCTTCCGAATCAACTGCTGGGCCTTCTCATGGTGTAGTAGGCCAAGATCCTTTTTGGTTGGGTGATTTCTGACGAGTTCTTTTTGGTACTGAGTCACCGCCTGTCTATGAAATCAACCCTCCTGTGTCTCCTGAACCAGAAACTACACCAGAGACTACCACTTATCGTTTTGTTCTTCCTCCCGAGATGGCCCATCTTGCAAATACTATGAGTGTCCAAACTGAGATTCCTGCAATTACTCTTGCCCCTATCAACACCCAGCGAATTCCTGAGGTCAACCCGAATTTACCCCCTGGTTACCATGCGTTGCATCCTTTGTTGAATGTTTCCCATCCAACACCTCCACAAACCCCAGCTGGTTCTCCAGGTGGTCCTCAGTTTCCTGGGCATCCTATTCCTGGTTTCATCCTGACACTCCCTCAGTTTCCTACTGGCAATCCTAATACTAGTAGCACTATCCCGACTGTTGCACCAAACTTTCACATTCCTGTTGGTGGATAGGGTAGTACGATTCCTTTTCCTTTTCTGGGACATAACAAAGTTACCACACAACCTACGGTTGGTACACAACTCCTAGGGGGGACTATACCTACGGTAGGGGGACCAACCTCTCCCTTTGGGAAAAACATACCTCCTAAGTTGGCCCAGTATTGGTAACAGCTTTTACGAAACATACCTCTTGCTGGGGGGAAAGCAACAATCCCTCCTGTGGGCCAACCATATCCAGGTGTGACTAATCCTATTTGGGGTTCGGGTCAAACTTCCCAACCTCAGGTCCCTACTCAAACTCAAGGTTCTAATCCTTGGGGGTACTACCCTATCCAGCCACCACCGACTCAGCCGGGATCTTCCCTTTATGGGTAGTCTGCTTATGCTCCTACTGGTCTGCCAATAGGGTTTCCACCCCAAAGTCACCAGTACCCACAAGTGAATCGGTAGTTGCCTTTTCTTGCCACTTTGGATTTTCCAGACTTGTCTAGGATTCTCAACGATCCTATCCGTCACTCTCCCCAATGGCCTGCTATTCCTGCAAAGCTTCCATCGGAAATTCTGAAATTCGATGGAAAGGTGGGAGAGGACCCTAATAATCATGTCATGACTTTTCATTTATGGTGTTCGTCCAATTCGTTAATGGACGACTCCATTCGTCTCCGTCTTTTTCAACGAACCTTCACTGCAGATGCTGCGAAGTGGTACATTGATTTACCACGAGGTTTCTTTTCCGATTTTCACACCCTTGCTATGGATTTTCTCACACATTACCAGTTGCCGATCCGTTATGATACCGAGACTGAGATTTTAACTTCCTTAAAAAAAAATACAAGCACTCATATATCTGATCATATTCATGAGTGGCGAAGGAGGCGACGTCTTATTAAACTTGATCTCCCCGATCAGTTACTGGCAGAATGGTTCACAAAATATTTTGTGAACAAAATCGGTAAAGACATTGCCATGGGTGGTGTTGTTACAGAAGAGCAAGCTATAAGTCGTGCTCAGTACCTTGATCTCATTTATTCGCAAACGGGAACTCTTTATGATCTATTACTGGATTTGCCTCATCCTGGTACTTCCAGCGCTTCAACTACCCCAGCTGCTTCACATGCAGCCGATGGTGTGATTGGGACTACCCATGCTCAACCACATTCCGTTTCAAACACGACCCCTAAATCCAATTCTTCTAATGTTCAAATTGCTCCGTCTCCTGCTCCTCCCGCCTGTAAAACCTCTGAAATGAACGATGTTCAGTCTACGCCTACCGATAAGAACAAATCTAAGAAAGGGAGAGGCAAGAATAAGGAGAGTAAAAATAACAATCCGAATGAGAAAAATAAAACCCATCCTGTTGAATATAGGGATAAGCGCAAACCACGCTACCCTTGCCTTATCTGTGGTGACGATCACTACACGAAGGATTGTCCGAGACGTGCTGAGGTTAACAAGTTCCTTCAAGGACAGCCAAAATCCTCTACGCCGGCAGTTTTGTCCCAACCCTTCCCGTCTCAACAATAAGCTTCGTTGGTCATCCATGACCAACCCTCTACTTCTACATCATCTTATGTTTTGATGTGCACCAGTGATTCCAAGAAAGACAATGTTGCACTTACCACTAGAGCTAAAGACTATACTCCTTCTAAGGAGAAGGGTGATGATTTACCCCCTGATTTGGTACAACCCTCTCCACCGAATCCATCTGCAAATGGTCCTCTTCATCTCGAATGACCGAGCCTTGATATAGTTATACGACCACTCCCAAAAGGTGTCATTAAGAAATCGGCATTCAATCCTCATCCTCGTGCTGCCCAGAACTATAGCATTGTTGAAGATCCGGCCCAAGCACCTTCAGCGATGTCTGCCCTTGAAGTCCTTTAGTCTTGTCCTGCACAGCGAAGGGATCTGTTGAAAGCTATAGGTGGAATTGATCCCACAAATATGAATTTGATAGTCTTTGACTTGGAAGACCATATTCCAAGGTTACCCCCACAACTTGCATTTCAAATACAAGTTGTTGTCACCGACAAGAGCATTTGTCGAACTGTCGTTGATGAGGGGGCCTCTACATGTGTAATGTCTTTTTCTTGTTGGAAAGCCATTGGCTCTCCCCCTTTAAGAGAATCACAAAACACTTTGAGAGCCTTCAACGGCTCTGGTTTTAAGCCTTAAGACATTCTCCCATCGTTGCCTGTTACTCTCGAAGGTAAGACCGTGCAGGTTGAAGTGGAAGTTTTCGATGCTCCCTTAGATTATAATCTTCTACTTGGTCGTAGCTGGGTCGATTCTATGCGTGTTGTTGTATCAACCCTTTTCCGTGTCCTACTATTTCCTCACCAAGGAAAAGTGGTTATGGTTGATCAACTTGCCTTCCTTAATGCCGATACTTACACTAGCAACGTGTCGTTCATAGCTAAAACCCCACCAGGTTACGAGAATGTTGGAGTCGGTCTTTTAAAAGACTCTTCGTTAATGGGTACTTTCCCCATACTGCCACCACCCGATATTCCACGCCCGTTAGTTGCTTCCATTAATATGATATCTACTGTACCTCATGAACTTCCTGTGTCTGTTGACCCTTGGATAGTCCCTGATCCTGGAGATCATGCTTGTTTCGACGACGTTATGCTGTTAAGTCCAGTTGAGTCTGCTTATCAAGCCATTCAATCGGCAACCCTGCCTACTTCTTATTTTGATGAGTTGTCTCCTGATCCTTTCTGTGTCATCTTTCCCACTGATGAGATGATCATGTCCGTCATGGAGGACACCCCTTGGGATGATGGGCATCATCGTTCCATACTGTTTCTGGGACAACAGACTCTTAAGAATTATCAGCGGATTTCGACTCCGTTGACCGTTGTTGTTATATCCATGGTTCCCCAATCTACATGTGATGTGTTTGCGGAAGGGAACCTCAGTAAAATTTCTCCCACGATACCCATAGATATTTCCGTGAAACTTGGAATAGTCGAGAATGTTCATATTGGAGCTTCGTGTTCTTCCGAAGAAATTGTCACTTATACTTCCTTGTTTAAAGAATTTCATGATATCTTTGCCTGGAGTTACGAAGAGATGTCGGGTATCGATCCTTCTATTGTGGTCCAAGAAATTAAGACATACCCCGGAGCTAAACTAGTCCAGCAGCGCCTCCGTCCTGTCCATCCACATAAAGCGGCAGCCATTAAACTAGAAGTTGAAAAACTTCCTAAAGCCGGTTTCATTTACCCTGTGGCATTGACGGAATGGGTTTCCAACCCCGTACCGATTGATAAGAAAGGTGGTAGTATACGCGTTTGTGTGGATTATCGGGATATTAACAAAGCTTGTCCGAAGGACAATTTTCCAACCCCTTTCGTTGACCAGATCGTCGATGACTATGCCGGCAGTGAAATCTTTTCCCTCATGGATGGATTTTCCGGCTATAATAAAATTAATATCGCTCCTAAGGACCAACATAAAACGGCTTTTATTTGTCCTTGGGGTACTTTCGCCTACAGGAAACTCCCCTTCGGTCTGAAGAACGCAGGTGCTACGTTCCAACGTGCTATGTCTTACGCATTTCACGATATCAAACATATTGTTCAACCTTATTTGGACGATTTGTCGGCTCACTCTTTACGTAGAGTCGATCACCCTAATCATCTCCAAGAAATTTTCGTTCGTTGTCGATTCTATCGCATTCGCTTGAATCCTCATAAATGTGTCTTTTGCGTAGAATTCGGCCATCTCCTCGATTTCATTGTTTCATGCCATGGGATCCGGGTAGATCCTATCAAGGTCGAGGTGATTCTTAATCTCCCTCCTCCTTCTTCTTTACGCCAGTTACAAAGTTTGCAGGGGAAAGCAAACTTTCTTCGTCGTTTTATTCTGTATTACGCCAAGATTACTCGTGGTTTCACATGTCTTCTAAAGAAAGGTTCAAAGTTTGTCTCGGATAAGGTTGCTAATAACGCTTTTGAAGCCTTGAAATTATCCCTCACGAAAGCTCCTCTTCTTTTCCCTCCTGATTATAGTGAGGATTACTTTCTTTATCTAGCTGCGTTCGAGTATACTATCGGCATGGTTCTCGTTCAAGAGGATGATAACCACGATGAACATGTTATCTATTACTTGAGTAGAAGTTTATCATCCACGGAAATCAAGTACCAACATGTTGAGACGCTGGCCTTGGCTGTTGTCCAAGCAGTTCAACGTTTTCATCATTATATTCTCTCTAGGAAGACTACAATGATTTCACACTGTAACCCCATGCAACATATATTGACACGTCAATTGCTGGGGGGCAAATACTCCAAGTGGATTGTTATTCTCCAGGAGTTCGATTTGGAATTCGATCGCGCCACGTTGAAGAAATCTCTAGTTTTCGCCGAGTTAATTTGTGATTTTCCCCACACTGCCACGGAAAAGGTAGCAGTCGATTCGTTACCTGACGAGTCACTTTTCCTTATTAGTACCGACGATATTTGGTACGGAGATATCATTATATATCTCTAGACTCAAACTTTATAGCTTGCTTTGTCCAGTAACGAACGACGTCGCGTCCATTATCAAGCACGTCATTATATTATCCTCGACGATACTCTATACCATCGGGCATTGAATCTGTCTTTCGGCGTTGTTTGACTTTTGATGAAGCTGAGAAAGCTTTGAATGACTGCCATTCAGGAGCATGTGGTGGTCATATGTTTGGGTACGCTACTGCCCAGAAGATCTTACGTGCAGGTTACTTTTGGCGTTCCTTGTTCCATGACTGCATTACTGTTGTTCAGAAGTGTCATGCCTGCCAGACCTATAATCGGAAGATTCGGTCGCATCCTGCTCCCCTTCATCCTGTAGTCTCAGTAGGTCCTTTTTCTAAATGGGGCATTGATTTCATGACATGTCACCCTCACTCGGCCGGGGGGCATGGTTATATTATTGTAGCTGTTGATTATTTTACTAAGTGGGCCGAAGCGATGCCGACATTCGACAATACTGGGAAGACTGCAGCGTTATTCCTTTTCAACCATGTCATTACTCGTTTTGGTGTTCCTCGGACTATCGTTACCGATCACGGTAGTCATTTTAGAAATTATATGATGTCTGAACTTACAGAGAAGTTGGGCCTTCGTCATGATAGCTCAACAAACTATTATCCATAGGCTAATGGCCAGGTTGAAGCCATCAATAAGGTTCTCATAACTATGATTCGACGGATGATAGGAATCCATAAAACCAGTTGGCACACGATGTTATTTTCGGCATTGTGGGCATATCGGACATATGTTAAGTCTACCACGGGATTCACACCTTTTCGATTAGTTTATGGCATGGAATCCATTCTACCAATAGAATGTGAAATACCCTCTTTGAAGCTAGCTGTAGAAATCTTACCTAATACTTCTGCCGAAGAGGAACGTCTATTGTATTTGATGCGATTAGACGAGACTCGCCGTGACGGTACTCTTGTAATAGAAGCCCAGAAGAAACGCGTTAAGGCACAGTATGACAAGCATGTCAAACCTCATGTCTTCTCTGAAGGAGATCTTGTTCTTCTATACGAACAAGATAAATATGTCTTAGGAGCTGGGAAATTCGAACCAATGTGGCCTGGGCCTTACATTGTTAGAAGAGTGTTGGAAAAAGGAGTGTATGAACTAGTTGATTATGATGGTGTACCTTTGAGTGAACCGAGGAATGGGTTGTACTTAAAGAAGTACTATGCATAAGTCATTTGTGCATGAGTACTTGTATTTTATGTATCATACTGCGTGTGTGTGTTACTTTAGTTTTGTTTTTGACGTTATCTGGTCTCTACCCTTACGTGACGTTCTGTTTGATTGCCATATGTCGGAGTATTCGCTACCTTATATTGGCTTCGCCGACGGTGCTAGCCGTAGTACTCGGAACTTAGCTTCCGCTGCATGGGCAATCTATGCCCCGACAAACGAACTCATATCTCTACGAGGTATATGTCTTGGCCGAGAAACCAACAACATCGCAAAGTATAGCATCGTGGTTGAATTACTGGTTGATGCTATCTCTCTCGAAATTCACCATTTGGTTGTTCGACTTGACTCGCAGTTGGTAGTACTACAACTCAGTAATGTATATTCTATTCGAAGTCCTACTTTATTAAGGGTATATTTGTGGATTCACCTCTTGGAACGACATTTTGATTACATAGAATATCAACACATTCCTAGATGTCTTAATACATTGACAGATGCTTTAGCTAATTATGTATTGGACAGGAATTTGAATCACTTATAAATAAAACACATTAAAATGTACACAATGTAAAATAAGCTGGTAGAAACCATGTATATATATAACGATCAAAGTTTGTTTTTACAAAATGTGTCCGAAGACCAAAATATCAAAAATTGAAGCCCATGGCTTCTACATAATGACATCAATGATGTTCACAATAGCACACTAATTTCCTAGAAAATATGCGGAGAAGACGACCCATAGAGGCAGAGACTCCCACAGTGTGACACTGATCGCGTCGTGGAATATCCTCCAGAGTCATATCTGGAACGTCTGCCATCAGACCCTCTAAGTTCTGCTCCACTGTCAGATAGTCCTCGGTGTACTGTGGAACTACTACTGCAACCTCTCCTCATCTCTGGATGGGAGAACTGCCAGCAGGTCTGTATGGTCCAACGTCTGTGTTATCAACAAGAATTTGGTGTTAGTCTTTGGATAAATCTATAAAAACAAAAACATTTAAATATGGTTAAATATCCAAAAACATTTAAAAACTCAAAAAATTGTGTACTTCTTAACGAGGTATCCCCACTGTGCATCTTCAGGAAGTGCAATATCTGGATCTCCTCTGAATTCCAGCCTGACGTAGGCATAGTTGTCCACCATCAGCATCTGAGTCTGCAACCAGTCGAAGAAAAAATTGTCATATTTGACAATAGGACCTGCCACATGTCAGGCCATGAGCCAACACCACCGTAACATCCTCGGATCTCTGGGACCAGGAAGATCCCACTCACCCTGTAGACGGAATACTGGGACTCTCTCCAAGAAGAAGGACACTAACAGAGACCCATAACCAAACTGCTTCAGACCTCCTCGCCTGCACTTAGTCAACTGTTTCTTGACATTGCGTAATACTGCGTCAGCCCAGTTGAATACCTGGGGCTTAGTACACTCGATGGCGTACTAGAAGTAGCTTTGCAGAGCCATATGCAGAGCAATACTTCCCGCCATTCAAGCAATGGTAAAGAGAATGGTATGGAGAGTTAAATCGATCACTCCCCAAATTGCCACTTTTCCTTTTTGTCGTTCAGCCTCAGGCACGCAGTACTGGTTACAATACTCACTCATTTTTAGACCCCCTGCTCTGCTACCAAACAAACTACAATAGGATCCATGTCTGGATAGCCCGGTCAAGAAATAGATATCCTCGATATCGATGGTCAATGTATGATCTCCCACGATGAACACCTGTTGGTCCGGATCCCACATTCGGACTAAGTACTCCAACAATCGAACTTGGGCTCTCATGCCCGGGACGCGAAAATACTTTAAGAGACCATAGTCTCTTAGTGCAGCAATGGTTGGAGGATGGTTTTCTGCATTAGCATTTTCCTCCTCATGCTCTCATTCCCGCCACTCTAAAATCATGATTGTGGCTAGCAACCTGCATAAAAACAACACACAAACATAGTGAGTGATCTTATTCATGATAAAAATCTGGCAATTGGCTAAATGTTACAAGAATTTTTGGATTTTGCGTTGTTTGCAGGTGACCTTCTTCGCACAGTGCGAACTTCTCGCAGGTGGCCCATGGCCCACTTGCGAGAATGGGTCATTTTCACAGGCCTCGTATGGGCCACCTGCGAGAATGCTCCCACGCGCATAAGGTTCAAAAAATTGACTTAAAACTTGATTTTTAACCAATGAAAATATAATTTTGAACCATGAAAAGATAAGGGATGAGGCACTTACAAAAATATCACTGACGACACTTCGAATGGTCTCCCGTAACTCCTGGAATTTGACACCAAAGATAGAGGTAAAAAGAGGGTTTTTCGGCACTCAAAGGGTAAAATGTGAAAATGGTATGGTAAATTTTGTTTTTGGTTCATTTTATTACTTTTTACCATATCAAAAAGTGAGTTTTTATGTTTATTCTTTATTTAACCCTAATCACTAATGTAAAAATGAGTGAAATGATTGACAGGTGTGAATGTGAATGATTATGGGCAGAATTTTTACTTGGTGTGGTGTGATTTTCTTTGTTTGTTATGGTTTTGACATAAAACCTCAAGCGCCTTTTATCCATTCTTGCACTTGCGAAAAACATGAGAACGTGATCGAGCGTTGTTTTATCTCTTTTCCAGGCTCGCTGTGGTTATACGAAAAAGGAACCCCCTGGAGTTATCTTTAATCTCTTTTCAGACTCTCTAAACATGAAAATATTGCCGAGCGATCTTGCTATTGTCATGCTCGTTAAAGTACTTGAAGTATGCATCCTTCGAGCGGTAGTTTAACCCTTTTTCGTTCTCATTGGACTATTGTACAAAAAAGGAACTGAGAGAGTTCTCTTTTGAGTGTTTTTCCAAACTCTATAATCTTGAAAAACCTTCGAGTTTACTATCTTTGGACTCGTTAAACAAACATTGACAGACCCGTGATGGGACTGAACCACTCCTTCCTAGGGTTCATTAAAAGTACTCTGAGGGACTCATCTGAAGGATGAGCTTATATCAACAAGCATATGTGATCCTCTTCAAGCTTGCGTAAAAATAAAGAGGTACTTGCCAGAAATGGTGGGGGGGAATTTGAGAAAGGGATATGTTTCATCTTTGTGTTGATTGGCAGTAAGTGTCACTCTTGAACATGACACCCCCTATTCATCATTTGAAGCCAGTTTGGGAAATCCATTTGTCTCTCATTCGATTTAAATAACAAGGTATTTCCATGTGTTGCCTTTGAGTCAATGCTGCCAAATCATTGGTCATGTCATTCATATGTTCAAGATTTGTCCGTCTGAAACATCTATTTGATTCGGCCATCTGCAGTTATCCATTCATTCCAAGTCAGCCTTCCCTGTGTCCAAAGTCCAATTGTCACATACTTTGTTTCACTTTCAAACTATGTTACTCATTTCATGTCATTGATGGGGGATACATCAAGGCCCTCCTGTGATGAGTCTCATTTCGTCGACCTCAACACATTATAAGGAATCGAGGCTTAGAAATTATTCAGTACCTTGGAGCTTGCATGCCTCAATGGCAAGTTTCTCTCTTTCGACAGTGGGTTTACATCATTGACCCCTAATCGAAAGATTTCGTTGAATGTTCGACATCGAATCATTCATTCACACTCGATGGATTGTACTATAGTACCTTGGGAGTCATTGACATCACTGGTGATTTCCCTCGCGCTTGTTAACGGTTACATCAATGAACAGTAATCAAGTGGCTTCTACCATGTTTGACCTCGACACATGTAATCACATGGTTAGATTCATACTTTGGGCGATGAGATTGAAGACCCTGGATATTGTTTCTCTGATCCAGGTTGCGATGGAGTGTGTATAATTTGCGACAAATAGATCCACTGTGTATGTTTCGTGGCTATGTCATCTTGATTAAAAATTTGTCTCACAGATCCACAGTGTATTCAGGTGGCTGTGCTATATTATGACTGCATGGATCCACAGTGTATGATTGGTGGCCATGACCTTTGTTTATGATGTCATCAGTCTGTGATCTGAGTATGGGAATGCCTACCTCAGGAATTGGGATATATGATATTTTGTTGATGCTTGGATGTTTGTAGGTCTCTGATTAGATGTGTTCTTGGTTCTTGACACACACATGCAGCTTACAAAGTCTATCGACTGTCACTAGTTCCACTCTCAGACTTTGGGGGGCATTCTGTTATCTGCAATTTTGGTCATTGTGGTGATGTCATGATGATGTTATGATGATTGAAAATCAAGCTCTTTACTAAGAGCACTTTCCTGAGAAAAGTTACATTTGTCTGCTTCCAGAAATCATGCTTTTAAGGGATGTTCGCAAGCTACCTATGTATTTGCCTGTGAGAATGCCTGATTCTCGCAGGTTGCTTTAAGCTAGGGTGCGAACCTCTCGCACTGTAACTAATATCTAGGGTGCGAACATGTTTCAAAGGAAGGAAAAATATAAGATCTCGAATCTTCTAGAAGGGAATCTTCTAGAAACATGAGTTGGCTTCAAATGGTTATTCAAGTGCTGGCATTCCAGATATCTTGGGATCATTTCCTATCCAAGTAACTAATCTATCTTCTCTTATATATTGGGGAGATTGATCATGGAAAGGGTTAAGAAGAATAAGCATCAAGCTAGCTAGAGATTGATTAGAGAATTAGTGCAAGACTGTATGGAGAACTGATGCTACAACAACAAGAGACAACAGCAAGGTCATCACAAGTGGTTGATTTTCTTCATGCATGAGCAAGTGTGTGTGTTAGAGCTAGGAGCCATCGAAAGGATACCTACGACATCAAGGCTCAGGTTGTAAGTTTCACTTTCAATTAATTCAATACAGCAATATGTCCCTTTCCCATAAAGATGATGTCACTTTATTACATAACTCCTTTATCATATGTATAGACTAGCCATTGAATATATTAATCTGTCTTTACTTCGATTGGTTTGTATTGTTGTGATCTGAATGGAATAAGAGCATAGGAGAAAATCTTGGAACAACAGAGATATAAGGAAAGAATCCATAAGGTATGTCCATAACCCTTATCTCTTAGTTCATTCAATAGGCTAGATCTAGGGAAAGTGTATTATTCTGTCCTGTTTTATTCTAGATGCAGGTGGATCTAGGGAGATTGGTTTGTATCCGCACTCATGGATTTATCCTATAACAATCGAGATGAAGAGGACCATTTGCAGATGTATTCGGTGGAGAGGGTTGTACCAAATCAGGGGGTAAATCGTCAACCTTCTCCTTAGAAGGAGTATAGTCTTTAGCTCTAGTGGTAAGTGCAACATTGTCTTTCTTGGAATCACCGGTGCACATCAAAACATAAGATGATGTAGAAGTAGAGGGTTGGTCATGGATGACCAATGAAGCCTGTTGTTGAGACGGGAAGGCTTGGGACAAAACTGTCGGCGTAGAGGATTTTGGTTGTCCTTGAAGGAACTTGTTAACCTCGGCGCGTCTCAGACAATCCTTCGTGTAGTGATCATCACCACAGATAAGGCAAGGGTAGCGTGGTTTGAGCTTATTCCGGTCTTCAACAGAAGGGGTTTTGGTTTTCTCATTCAGATTGTTATTTTTAATCTCCTTATTCTTGCCCCTCCCTTTCTTAGATTTGTTCTTACCGGTAGGCGTAGACTGAACAACGTTCACTTCAGAGGTTTTACCAGCGGGAGGAGAAGGAGACAAAGCACTTTGAACATTAGAAGAATTGGATTTAGGGGTCGTGTTTGAAATGAAATGTGGTTGAGCATGGGTAGTCCCAATCACACCATCGGCTGCATGTGAAGCAACTGGGGTAGTTGAAGCGCTGGAAGTACTAGGACGAGGCAAATCCGGTAATAGATCATAAAGAGTTCCCATTTGCGAATAAACGAGATCAAGGTACTGAGCATGACTTATAGCCTTCTCTTCTGTAACAACACCACCCATGGCAATTTCTTTACCGATTTTGTTCACAAAATATTTCGTGAACCATTCTGCCAGTAACTGATCAGGGAGTTCAAGTTTAATACGACGTCGCCTCTTTCGCCACTCATGAATATGATCAGATATATGAGTGCTTGTATTTTGTTTGAAGGAAGTTAAAATCTCAGTCCCGGTATCGTAACGGATCGGAAACTGGTAATGTGTGAGAAAAGACATAGCAAGGGTGTGAAAATCGGAAAAGAAACCTCGTGGTAACTCAATGTACCACTTCGCAGCAGCTTCAGTGAGGATTCATTGAAAAAGACGGAGATGAATGGAGTCGTCCATTAACGAATTGGACGAACACCATAAATGAAAAGTCACAACATGATTATTAGGGTCCTCTCCCACCTTTCCATCGAATTTCAGAATGTCCGATGGAAGCTTTGCAGGAATAGCAGGCCATTGGGGAGAGTGATGGATAGGATCGTTGAGAATCCTAGACAAGTCTGGCAAATCCAAAGTGGAAAGAAAAGGCAACTGTTGATTCACTTGTGGGTACTGGTGACTTTGGGGTGGAATCCCTATTGGCAGACCAGTAGGAGCATAACCAGACTGCCCATAAAGGGAAGATCCTGACTGAGTCGGTGGTGGCTGGATATGGTAGTACCCCCAAGGATTAGAACCTTGAGTTTGAGTAGGGACCTGAGGTTGGGAAGTTTGTCCCAAACCCCAAATAGGATTAGTCACACCTAGATATGGTTGGCCTATAGGAGGGATTGGTTCTTTCCCCCCAGCAAGAGGTATGTTTCGTAAAAGCTGTTGCCAATACTGGGCCAACTCAGGAGGTATGTTTTGCCCAAAAGGAGAGGTTGGTCCCCCTACCGTAGGTATAGTCCCCCCTAAGAGTTGTGTACCAACCGTAGGTTGTGTGGTAACTGTGTTATGTCCCGAAAAAGGAAAATAAATCGTACTACCCTATCCACCAACAGGAACGTGCAAGTTTGGTACAACAGTTGGGATAGTGCTACTAGTATTAGTATTGCCAGTAGGAAACTGAGGGAGTGTCAGGATGAAACCGGGAATAGGATTCCCAGGAAACTAAGGACCACCTGGAGAACCAACTGGGGTTTGTGGAGGTGTTGGATGGGAAACATTCAACAAAAGATTCAACGCATGGTAACCAGGGGGTAAATTCGGGTTGACCTCAGGCATTCGCTGGGTCTTGATAGGGGCAAGAGTAATTGCAGGAATCTCGGTTTGGACACTCGTAGTATTTGTGAGATGGGCCATCTCAGGAGGAAGAACAAAACGATAAGTGGTAGTCTCTGGTGTAGTTTCCGGTTTTGGATACAAAGGAGGGTTGATTTCGTAGACAACCGGTGACTCAGTAACAAAAAGAACTCGTCGGAAATCACCCGACCAAAAAGGATCTTGGCCTACTACACCATGAGAAGGCCCAGTAGTTGATTCGGAATATGTAACAACGGTTTCTTCAGAAGGATTTAATCGTCCAATAGGTCGTTCACCATGACGAATGCGATAGTCCTCTATAGTATGGGTAATTCGAAAATCAGCAAGAGGATCAATGGGTTCTACTTGTGGAGGTGGTGTAAAAATGTCTGGGACTTCACTTACGTCCACGTGTGGTAAAGTAACAAGGGGGATTTCACCTGGACGAGGAGAGTCCTCAGGGGTACCCTCAGGTGTTGTTGTATGCAAAGGTTGTGAAGCTTCCAGATGTTCCGGGGACAAACCTTGCATCCTACGTGAACGTCGTGGGGGAGAAATTGTAAACAAGTAACAAATTCCCCAACGAAAATCCTATGGTCAACTTCGAGAAACAATCAGCACACACTAGTAAACAAAATCTAGAAGCAATCACCAAGCAAACAATACCTTCTAATATCGAAGCCACTAGTTGGTGATGAAATCCAACGTCGCAACAATGAGACAAGAAGGGGCGGGGCCAAGGTGGAAAAGTTATGTTGACGACCTGCTTAACAGACTTACGCCCTGGTGCAAGCTCCCACACATAATCGTGGGTATACCCTTCAGGGAGCCCGAGTGAGTTTGATCAACGTCGATTCCAAGTACCATGAAGACTTTCCCCTCCACATTCACCTTGGGTAAGAACCTAGAGAGATAGGCCACTAAGTTCACCACAGAGAACAGTACAGCCTGGGGGAGCAGTCGTCAGTCCGATCCACACGCAAGGGCAGGGTATCAAGCCCGAAACCAACTCAAAGGCTTCCACTCATAATTGTGGATATACCTCAGAGTGATCCCCGTAATACGTGCAATCTCTACACCGATGTCAACAAAGCAGGGGTAGTAACTCTGCCAACACCAATGCGACCTAGTGCTTGACCCTCGTGTTAGAAGGGCTTCCCAGGACAATATGTTGCCAATGGAATTTTACACTCCCTAACTCAAGATGCTATTGTGTGTTTTTGATATTTTAGAGAGTGTATCTCTCTTCCTACTCCAAAGCACTAGCCTAACTAAATGTTGGTGTAAAAGAGCCCTAGAAAAAGTTACTAGGTAAATTTTAATATTACGCAATGTTTTTAAAAGATGTTGTTTACTCAAAGGTAACAGAAGTGAAACTCATGATCTATGACTCTGACACAAAATATGCAAGGACAATGATGAAATATAAATCTTTTCATTCCATGAATCCTAGTTACAGGAGAGAGAGTATCTTCCAAATCAATCTCAATACTACAATGCAAGTGCAATGCTCAATTTCCGTTCAGATGCCAATGTAAAAAATCATATATTCATGAACGATTTCCAAATGTCATTTTCAAACAAACTCTAAAAACTTGATTTTCAATGTTTTTTGAAAAAGTAAAAACAAACTCTTGAAAGAAAACTTATTGTTCACTTTCCAAGAAGAACTCTAAATAACGAGAAAAGAAAACCAAATCATAAAGACCCAAGCAAACAACCCAATCCAAAACTTTCAACGAAAGTAAAAACAAAAGAAAACCAAAGAGTTCCTCAATGCTAATGGAAAATGTCCTTTCGAACCACCAAGCAAACGAGAAACACCAAACACTTGACTCGCTACCAATCACTGGTTCTCAGCCAAACAGACACACTGAACTCCAGAAGCCAGAGAAAAGGAAAAAGCCAATTAGAGCCAAGAAATGAAAGTCAAGCTACCAAGGGTAAGAAAAACCTAGAAACCCTAAATTTGTTCAAGCAAGCAAACTACAGCAAGAGATGCATAAGTCAATGACCCAATAAGCCAAAAAGAGACAAAGCATTGTTATCAAGCATGTCATTATATTATCCTCGGTGATACTCTATACCGTCGAGGCATTGACTCTATCTTTCAGCGTTGTTTGACTTTTGAAGAAGCTGAGAAAGCTTTGAATGACTACCATTTAGGAGCATGTGGTGGTCATATTCTTGGGTATGCTACTACCCAGAAAATCTTACGTGTAGGTTACTTTTGGCCTTCCTTGTTCAAGGACTGCATTACTATTGTTCAGAAGTGTCATGCCTGCCAGACCTATAATCAGAAGCTTCGGTCGCATCCTGCTCCCCTTCATCCTGTAGCCTCAGTAGGTCCTTTTGCTAAATGGGGCATTGATTTCATGACATGTCACCCTCACTCGACCGGGGGGCATGGTTATATTATTGTAGCTGTTGATTATTTTACTAACTGGGCTGAGGCGATGCTGACATTCAACAATACTGGGAAGACTGCATCGTTATTCCTTTTCAACCATGTCATTACTCATTTTGGTGTTCCTCAGACTATCGTTACCAATCACGGTAGTCATTTTAGAAATTATATGATGTCTGAACTTACAGAGAAGTTGGGCCTTCATCATGATAGCTCAACACCCTATTATCCACAGGCTAATGGCCAGGTCGAAGCCATCAATAAGGTTATCATAACTATGATTCGACGGATGATAGGAATCCATAAAACCAGTTGGCACACGATGTTATTTTCGGCATTGTGGGCATATCGGACATCTGTTCAGTCTGCCACGAGATTCACACCTTTTTTATTAGTTTATGGCATGGAAGCCATTCTACCAATAGAATGTGAAATACCGTCTTTGAAGCTAGTTGTAGAACTCTTACCTAATACTTCTGTCGAAGAGGAACGTCTGTTATATTTGATGCGATTAGACGAGACTCGTCGTGATGCTACTCTTGTAATAGAAGCCCAGAAGAAACGCGTTAAGGCACATCATGACAAGCATGTCAAACCTCGTGTCTTCTCTGAAGGAGATCTTGTTCTTCTATACGAAGAAGATAAATATGTCTTAGGAGCTGGGAAATTCGAACCAATGTGGCGTGGGCCTTACATTGTTAGCAGAGTGTTGGAAAAAGGAGCGTATGAACTAGTTGATTATGATGGTGTACCTTTGAGTGAACCCAGGAATGGGTTGTACTTAAAGAAGTACTATGCATAAGTCATTTGTGCATGAGTACTTGTATTTTATGTATCATACTGCGTGTGTGTGTTACTTTAGTTTTGTTTTTTATGTTATCTGGTCTCTACCCTTACGTGACGTTGTGTTTGATTGCCAGAAGTCAGAGTATTCGCTACCTTATATTGGCTTCGCCGACGGTGCTAGCCATAGTACTCAGAACTTAGCTTCTATGGCATGGGCAATCTATGCCCCGACAAATGAACTCATATCTCTACGAGGTATATGTCTTGGCTGAGCAACCAACAACATCGCAGAGTATAGCGCCGTGGTTGAATTACTGGATGATGTTATCTCTCTCGGAATTCGCCATTTGGTTGTTCGACTTGACTCGCAGTTGGTAGTACTATAGATCAGTAATGTATATTCTATTCGAAGTCCTACTTTATTATGGGTATATTTGCGGATTCGCCTCTTGGAACGACATTTTGATTACATAGAATATCAACACATTCCTAGATGTCTTAATACATTGACATATGCTTTAGCTAACTATGTATTGGACATGCATTTAAATCACTTATAAATCAAACACATTAAATTGTACACAAATGTAAAAGTAAGCCAGTAGAAACCATATATATATATATAACGATCAAAGTTTGTTTTTACAAAATGTATCCAAAGACCAAAATATCAAAATTGAAGCTCATGGCTTCTACATAATGACATCAATGATGTTCACGATAGCACACTAATGTCCTAGCAACTCTGCGGAGCAAGCAACCCATAGAGGCAGAGACTCCCACAATGTGACATTGATCGCGTCGTGGGATCTCCTTCAGAGTCATATCTGGAACGTCTGCCATGAGACCCTCTAAGTTCTGCTCCACTGTCAGATAGTCCTCGACATACTGTGGAACTGCCATTGTTGCCTCTCCTCACCGCTGGATAGGAGAACTACCAGCAGGTTGATATGGTCCAACCTCTGTGTTATCAACAAGAATTTGGTGTTAATCTTTGGATAAATATATAAAAACAAAAACATTTAAATATGGTTAAAAATCCAAAAACATTTAAAAACTCAAAAATTTGTGTACTTCTTACCGAGGTCTCCCCACTGTGCGTCTTCAGGAAGTGCAAGATCTGGATCTCCTCTGAAGTCCATCCCGGCGTAGGCATAGTCGTCCACCATCAGCATCTGAGTCTGCAGCCAGTCGAAGAAAACATTGTCATATTTGACAATAGGACCTGCCACATGTAGGGCCATGAGCCAACACCACCGTAACATCCTCGGATCTCTGGCACCAGGAAGATCCCACTCAGCCTGTAGACGGAATACTGGGACTCTCTCCAGGAAGAAGGACACTAACAGAGACCCATAACCAAACTGCTTCAGACCTCCTCGCCTGCACTTAGTCAACTGTTTCTTGACATTGCGTAATACTGTGTCAGCCCAGTTGAATACCCGGGGCTCAGTACACTCGATGGCGTACTGGAAGTATATTTGTAGAGCCATATGCGGAGAAACACTTCCCGCCATTCGAGCAATGGTAAAGAGAATGGTACAAAGAGTCAAATCGGTCACTCCCCAAATTGCCACTTTTCCTTTTTGTCGTTCAGCCTCAGGCACGCATTACTGGTTACAATACTCACTCATTTTTAGACCCCCTGCTCTGATACCAAACAAACTGCAATAGGATCCACGTCTGGATAACCCGGTCAAGAAATAGATATCCTCGATATCGATGGTCAATGTATGAGATCCCATGATGAACACCTGTTGGTCCGGATCCCACATTCGGACTAAGTATTCCAACAATCGAACTTCGACTCTCATACCCGGGACCCGGAAATACTTTAAGAGACGACAGTCTCTTAGTGCAGCAATGGTTGGAGGATGGTTTTTCGCATTAGCATTATCCTCCTCGTGCTCTCATTCCCGCCACTCTAAAACCATGATTGTGGCTAGCAACCTGCATAAAAACAACACACAAACATAGTGAGTGATCTTATTCATGAGAAAATTATTGCAATTGGCTAAACGTTACACAAAATTTTGGATTTTTCGCTATTCGCAGGTGACCTTCTTCGCACCGTGTGAACTTTTCGTAGGTGGCCCATGTCCCACCTGCGAGAATGGATCATTCTCGTAGGCCCCATATGGGCCACCTGCGAGAATTCTCCCAAGCGCATAGGGTTTGAAAAATTGAATTAAAACTTGACTTTTAACCAATAAAAACATAATTTTGAACCATGAAAAGATGAGGGATGAGGCACTTACCAAAATATCACTGACGACACTTCGAATGGTCTCCCGTAACTCCTGGAATTCGACACCAAAGATAAAGGTAAAAAGAGGGTTTTTTGGCACTCAAAGGGTAAAATGTGAAAATGGTATGGTAATTTTTGTTATTTGTTCATTTTATTACTTTTTACTATACCAAAAGTGGGTTTTTATGATTATTTCCTATTTAACCCTAATCACTAATGAGAAAATGAGTGAAATGATTGACAAGTGCAAATATGGATGATTATGGGAAGAATTTTTACTTGGTGTGGTGTGATTTTGTTTGTTTTCTATGGTTTTGACATAAAACCTTGAGCGCCTTTTTTTTCTGTTCTTGCGCTTGCAAAAAACATAAGAACGCGATCGAGCTTTGTTTTATCTCTTTTTCGGGCTCGCTGTGGTTACACAAAAAAGGAACCCCCCTGGAGTTAACTTTAATCTCTTTTCAGACTCTCTAAACATGAAAAGATTGCCGAGCAATCTTGCTATTTTCATGCTCGTTAAAGTATTTGAAGTATGCGTCCTTCGAGTATTAGTTTAACCCTTTTTCGATCTCGTTGGACTACTGTACGAAAAAGGAACTAAGAGAGTTCTCTTTTAAAGTGTTTTTCCAAACTCTATAATCTTGAAAAAACCTTCGAATTTTCTATCTCTGGACTCATTAAACAAACATTGACTGACCCGTGATGGGACCGAACCACTCCTTCTTAGGGTTCGTTAAAAATACTCCCAGGGAATCCTCAGAAGGATGAGCTTATATCAACAAGCATATGTGATCCTCTTCAAGCTTGCGTAAAAATAAAGAGGTACTTGCCATAAATCGTGGGGGAAAATTTGGGAAAGGGATATGTTTCATCATTGAGTTGATTGGCAGTAAGTGTCGCTCTTGAACATGACACCCCCTATTCATCATTTGAAGCCGATTTGGGAAATCCATTTGTCTCTCTTTCGATTTGATAACAAGGTATTTCCATGTATCATCTTTGAGTCAATGCTGCCAAATCATTGGTCGTGTCATCCATATGTTCAAGAGCAGTCTGTCTGAAGCCTCTATTTGAGTCGGCCATCTGCAGTTTTCCATTCATTACGTGTCGGCCTTCCCTGCGTCCAAAGTCTAATTGTCACATGCTTTGTTTCACTTTCAAACTCTGTTACTCATTTCGTGTCACTGATGGGGGATACATCAAGGCCCTCCTGTGACGAGTCTTGTTCCGTCGACTTCAGCACATTATCCGGAATCAAGGCTTAGAAATTTTTCAGTACCTTGGAGCTTGCATGCGTCAATGGCAAGTTCCTAGATTTCGATAGTGGGTTTACATCATTGACCCCTGATCGAGAGATTCCATCGGGTGTTAGACATCAACTCTTTTATTCACAGTCGATGGATTGTACTGTAGTACCTTGGGATTCATTGATATCAATGGTGATTTCGCTCGCGCTTGTTAACGGTTACATCAATGACCGGTAATCAAGTGGCTTCTACCATGTTCGACCTCGACACATGTAATCACATGGTTAGATTCGTACTTTGGGCGATGAGATTGAAGACCCTGGATATTGTCTCTCTGATCCAGGTTGCGATGGAGTGTGTATAATTTGTGACACATAGATCCACTGTGTATGTTTCGTGGCTATGTCGTCTTGATTAAAAATTTGTCACACAAATCCACAGTGTATTCAGGTGGCTGTGATATATTATGACTGCATGGATCCACAGTGTATGATTGGTGGCCATGACCTTTGTTTATGATGTCATCAGTATGTGATCTGAGTATGGGAATGCCTACCTCAGGAATTGGGATATATGATATTCTGATGATGCTTGGATGTTTGCAGGTCTCTGATTAGATGTGTTCTTGGTTCTTGACACACACATGCAGCTTACAAAGTCTATCGACTGTCACTAGTTCCATTCTCAGATTTTGGGGGGCATTCTGTTATCCACAATTTTGGTCATCGAGATGATGTCATGATAATGTCATGATGATAGAAAATCAAGCTCTTTACTAAGAACACTTTCCTGAGAAAAGTTACATTTTTCTTCTTCCAGAAATTATGCTTTTAAGGGATGTTCGCAGGCTACCTATGTATTTGCCTGCGAGAATGCCTGATTCTCGCAGGCTGCTTTAAGCTGGGGTGTGAACCTCTCGCACTGTAACTAATATCCAGGGTGCAAACATGTTTCAAAGGAAGGAAAAAGATAATATCTCGAATCTTCTAGAAGGGAATCTTCTAGAAACATGAGTTGGCTTCGAATGGTTATTCAAGTGCTGGCATTCCAGATATCTTGGGATCATTTCCTATCCAAGTAACTAATCTATCTTCTCTTATATATTGAGGCAATTTCTCATGGAAAGGGTTAAGAAGAATAAGCAGCAAGCTAGCTAGAGATTGATTAGAGAATTAGTGCAAGACTGTATGGAGGATTGATGCTACAACAGCAAGAGACAACAACAAGGTCATCACAAGTGGTTGATTTTCTTCATGCATGAGCAAGTGTGTGTGTCGGAGCTGGGAGCCATCGAAAGGAGACCTACAACATCAAGGCTCAGGTTGTAATTTTCACTTTCAATTAATTCAATACAGCAATATGTCCCTTTCCCATAAAGATGATGTCACTTTATTACATAACTCCTTGATCATATGTATAGACTAGCCATTGAATATATTAATCTGCCTTTACTTCGATTGGTTTGTACTATTGTGATCTGAATGGAACAAGAGCATCGGAGAGAAGCTTGGAACAACAGAGATCTAAGGAAAGCGTTCATAAGGTATGTCCATAACCCTTATCTCTTAGTTCATTCAATAGGCTAGATCTAGGGAAAGTGTATTATTTTGTCATGTTTTGTTCTAGATCCAGGTGGATCTAGGGAGATCGGTTTGTGTCCACACTCACAGATTTATCCTATAACAGGCACCCACCTCCTTTATTAACAATCAAATTATATGGCAGGATGACTTCCTAGCTTCCAAGCACAATGAGGATAACCTCCTTCTCTGGATAAGGCCAGAGCCACAAAATGTTTCCACCTTTGTTACAAAATATTATTAGTTTTTACAGAAACCGGGGATGACTCAACACATTCAGCAATTGCAGACATCAGTATTTCAAGAATGTCAACATTTCATTAAATCAACAGAGATTTCTTCCCTATAGGCAAACAACATGTTTTGGCAACAATCTACTGAGAAAAGACAGGAACACAACCCTTTTAGCCCCACTAATCTTGAGATGGCACTCTCCAGGGTACCTAGCTACATCAAGTGTGTTCAGCAATGTGCTGAAAGCTGGATAGGGTACCAGTTTCATTTTCCTATCCTTTGGATGCCAGCAGAGAAATATCAAATTCATTATAAGCTGCCCAAGAAGACCGAAACAACAAATTAGCAAAGGTTACAACATGTTCAAGGGTTCAAAGCTCCAACAGACATCACCTTCCATAGCTACTTCTTGAGTAACTTGCACGCTCAGAGTCGGTATTCAGATTCTGACTCAGAGTGAAGTTGCCTGAGGACATGCAACATTTTAAGTTGGGGGGGATGTTAGGACCACACAATGTACCTTTTTGCCCACACTTTTTGCCATCATTACACTCTTGTTTCACGCACATTTAAACTCATATTATCACTTTACCCTATCTTTCCAAAGGTATACAACGTCTCTTCTCTTTACTATATGTTTAATCTGTTTTGCATATAATTTTACATTACTCTCGTACTCAACCATTGATCAGAAATGTATAAGTGATGAAACAGTTCGAACTGCAGATTAAAGCATGCAACCCCGTGGCTCAAACAACAACTCACACAGAAGAAGATGTTACACAGTCTGTGGTCAACGATGTTGAAACTCACAAAGAAGAAGTTGTTACACAGTCTGTGGTCAACGATGTTGAAACTCACACAGAAGAAGATGTTACACAGTCCGTGGTCAATGATGCTAAAACTCACAAAGAAGAAGTTGTTACATAGTTTGTGGTCAACGATGTTGAAACAACAACTCACCAGAAGAAGTTGTTACACCCTCCGTGGTCTACGATGTTGAAACAACAACACAATCTGTTGCATTGACCACAACAGTCGCACCTTGAGCTAGCATGCCTCAGACCAAGTTGCCGAAGAACGCAAATCCCATGGCTGAAACAGCCCGCGATTCGCGATGCTGAAACAACATACAACAAAAGACAAATAAAGAAGTTGTTACTCCAGCCGCCACAGGAACACCTCACTCAGTACTTGTAATAGCATTCTGTTGCAAGAGACTAGGGTATCCTATTCCAGTTTAGAAAGTCGATCCGACTAAGAATAGGACTCAGATATACACCTGTAATTTGTTGATCAATTGTATCGAAGGGATTCTCCTCTTTAAATAAGAGGAAATCATCATTCGATTTTTCTTCGGTGTTAGCTAAGGAGGATTTATAGAGAAGAACGTATTTCATTCTAGATTGTAATATGATACATTGACAGATGAATAAAAGATTGTTCTGAGCATTTCTCTCTAGTCCCTTTTTTTCAGGGGAATCTTGTGAGAAGGGAGGGCCCACCTTCTTCACAAGATTCACCCATTGACTTTGTAGAATATTAGTGTATTTTTGTTTATGCCTTGATTAAATTCTGTTTGCTGAAACACTACTTTATTGAACTTGTTTTGCTGAAACACTACTTTACTGAACTCTGGCTTGCTATTACATTATTTTCATATGATTCATGTTTAGGTAACTGTTAATCACTCTAGTTAGAAATCCTTCTTGTTGAAATTATGAAATCTTGATAATCAAGGACAGGTGTTGAAGGTTCCTGTTTCGGAACTAGGGTCTTGTTCTCTGTTAGAGATAGTTAGCCTTCAATGCATGTCAATTATTTTTGAGTTCGTGATGTGTGATGATCGGAAACAGGTGTTGAAGATTCCTGCTTAGGAATTAGGGTCATGTTCTCTATTAAGAGTTAGTCATTTCAGTTAAGAAATGAGTTCATGAAGTCTGATGATCGGAAACAGGTGTTGAAGATTCCTTCTTAGGAATTAGGGTCTTATTCTCTGTTAAGAGTTAGTCATTTCAGTTAAGCAATGAGTTCATGAAGTGTGATGATCGGAAACAGGTGTTGAAGATTCCTGCTTAGGAATTAGGGTCTTGTTCTCTGTTAAGAGTTAGTCATTTCAGTTAAGCAATGAGTTCATGAAGTGTGATGATCGGAAACAGGTGTTTAAGATTCCTACTTCGGGAATAGGGTCTTGTTCTCTGGTTACAGAATAGTTGGTCTTTCCTTTTGTAGTGTCTTGAAAGATTTATTTTCCAGGTTGTTATTTTCTTAATGTAATCCAGGATTCTTTGACAGTTATCCCTTTAAACATTGAACTCTGCAATAGGTAGGTTTCTTTCCTATAATTCAAGTTAGAACTTCAGTTTGTTCAAGGCAAAGTGTGATTAATATGTTTTTACTACAACTCTAGGTTGTTTTTGCGATTGAGAATATATAGTGCATGATTACCTTTGAAATAACAGACTTCCATGGGTTGACAATTTATGTAGCACTTGATTGTTTAGTTAATAAGAAATTATAGTGACCAACATCCCAATTTGGGTTTCCACGTAAAACATGGGTGTACTTTGTATGTGTGTGATTGTTTATTTCTTACTGCTCATTATTGGATAATAATTCTACATTGATATAAAATTTGAAGAAAAAGGATTATAATTATGCTATTATTGATTCACCCCCCCTCTCAGTAATCCAATAAGTAGCCTGGTTCTGCCAAGTCTTTCGCCACCCAGACTAGACATCATGGGTTTGAATCCCCAGGATTACATACAATTTTTGCAAACAAAACCCACCAATGGAGGGGTGCCACATGGAATCCCAAGACTGGGCCACGTGGCACCATGTTATTAGCCAAAATATATGCCATGTGTCAAATCCTAATTCGACCACATGTTTGCCTATGTTTTTTCCTTGTCAGCATGCCAACTGTACATGCCACGTCATTGTACAGTTGTATGGCCTATCTAGTCAACTGCCATATGAGCATTGTACAGACTACACAATCATCATTTTTTTGCATGTTTGACGAAACAAATAGAACGTGATATATTTTTCATATGACATCTGTTTGATCCCATTCAAGTTGTGTTGGGTCCATAACGACGAGGCCGATGCACACGTCCATTTTGAATCCATTATGAGAAATTTGATTTTTAGGCCTTCCTAGACCCATTTTGGTTCCTGTATCCATTATGGATCATGCCTCCTCACTAAATACCTTTTGGTCCTCCAAAAGGATACTAACCAGTAATCAAGTGTGGGATAGGCCACCCCACTTGTTCTTTGTCTTTAAACTCTCTCCTGTTCACCTCTCTCATCAAGATTAGATGTACAACAACCATAATAACTGAAAACATATTGTTAGCCACTTGTACTCTGTCACATCTTACTGAAGCCACTATCATCCATGTTGACAACATTACTAATTACAACATTAGAAATATAACTGCAAATGAACTAATATGTTTGTAATACTTGCACGGCATTAGATTATCTTGAAGTAAAGTGTGATTGATCTTCCATTCTACAATCATCTCCTGTTCTTGCTTAAGATTGTTGAAATAGTGTAACTGCAAAGTGTATTCTAATTATTATTGTTGTATTATTCATTAGATCAATCCCCTATATTAAAGAGGCCCCATAATATATTAAAGAGGCCCCAAAATATATTAAAGGTGGTTTTAACCACCCAGATTGAGAAGTTGGCCCTGCTAGTGAAAAGACACCTCCACACGTGTCAGATTTGTATAAATAAGGAGGCTAGCACCTCATTTAGACATACACTCACATTCATTAAGGAGCAAGTTTCGGAGCTACAGTTGGAGAAGAGAGAGAAAGAGAGGCGCATTCTTGGGAGAGGACTTTCTTTATTTTTTTGAGTTATCTCTTGGCATTGTATTGGGTATCTATAATAAGGAAGTTTTGTTGGGTTTTCTCCCCCGTGAGGGTTTCCCAGGATAAATGATGTGTCTCTTGTGATTTTGTATTTCTCAATGATCTTGCCATATGCTATTGTTATCTAGTGAAATGAAAATAAATCTAATAATATCTTAAACCTTAACATGAAATCAGAGCTAAGTTGAAGAGAGCATCTTTCACAAGAGAAAGTGAAAAACATCATAGTTGTTGTACATGCAAATTAGGGATTTTTATTGAAGAAGTATTTCAACCCCAAAACCATCTAGAAAAGTGTGCCCTTCCTCAAGGATAACTTTGGCATCCTCAGCGCAACATTTCAGTGGCTACATCTCTCGAAAAGTGAAACCCTAGTTTTCACAAAGTACCAGGAAACCAGAGTACCAAAAATACCAGAAGTACCAGAGTACCAGAAGTACCAGAAAACCAGAAGCACCAGTCCATAAATCCACTGGTCAAATTTGAGGGGGTAAAAGTTGGATTTTCATAAATTTGACTACACCAGCTTACTCGCCTCGGCTCAGCGCATCTATCCCCTATTTCATAATTTCAAAATTTGAAGTTTGAAAAATTAGGGTTTCCTCATAAAAACCTAAGTTGCAGTTGTAATCGCAGTCTCAAAACTAGTTGTAGTATCAATTGCAGTTGCAGTATCAGTTGCAGTTGTAGTTGTAGTACCAATTGCAGTCAACCTTGAAGTTCTTAACAGTTGGTGATCATTATCATTTCTACCATATCGTGCCTCTACCAGATCGTGCCTCTACCTGCAAATGTCGTTAGAGGTATGTACTCACACATGTTTAAACGGTTAATCTTTAAAGGGTATTTGCAGGAGAAGGGATCTCTTGCCATAGATCCAAAAGGATCTCAATATTCAACACATTCAAATGAATGATGCAAACCAGGTGTGATTATTATGATATGCATCTATTTGTTATAACATTATTTTGATCAGTGTTGCATGTTATAGCTATGACCATCATTCTAACCTTTGGTCAAGTTCTGAGTCAAGGTATTAGATGGATTAAAAGTTGAGATCATAGATTTTATCCTCTAATCCAACCTTCTATCAAGATAGCATATTGTCTTAGTACAGAAGACAGGTTGAAGAAAGCACTCTTCATCTTGAGTGAAGGAGACTTGGAAGAAAAGAAATCACACTCATTCTTGGGGACAAGGCTCCAGGTTTGATTAATCAAGTTGATAAGATTCAAAGGTACACATGACAAATTGATGACTACCTCTTTACAAGTAACCACTATAGTTGAGATAGAAGACTTTGTAAAGTATTATACTTGGTAGCATGTGAGCATATAGAGGTAAATACTTAATGTAATCATTTGCCTGATACAACTAACACCTCCTCTAGGAGAAACCTCATGTGTTAGTTCCAGGTTTCCATGGAGGAATGTTCGATCACAACACTATAAGAGTGTTGACCTCATTTCATAGTGTATCTCTTATTTTTTATCATTGCTTCAGACAAGTCACGAATGATATCTCTAAAGGAGCTACTATGGTGATTATTCGTGCTATTTATTTATCTATTATTATCAAAAGGATATTATTCTAGCATGTTGTTTTGTTGACCTTGTTTCAGGTCACAAGTGATAACCATGAGAAAGATATAGTGAAGGTTGCAAAAGGCAACATATTATATGAGACATGAAGCAGACTATGTACATGACCATATAAACTCATGCACCAAATAATATGAAGAATAATCTATCTCTTGAGATTCAGAGTATCTCATATGAATATTGATTGAAAGGAGCAGAAGGCTCCAAAGATGATCAAACATTAGAACAGGAAGCAGACCTTATTTGAAGCCTGACTCAATATTTCATATTTAGACTTGGTATGCAACACCAAGTATACCCTATAAGAGATCATCATGGATGTGACCTTTGATGAATATGCAACGCTCAAGAAATCAAGAAGATGCCAGCTTGAAGAAGTATATGAAGAGGAACTTGTAGCTCCCGGAACTACAAAATCAAAAAGGGAGGTTCCTAGATTTGTAGAACCAGTAAGGGAATTCGTAACTTCCCCTGATGAGGAAATTATATAAGATCATGATATAGTAGAATTTCAAGAACCACCTCAGATGACGATCTCCCATAAGAGAAAGTTTGCTTGGGCTAGAGATCTTATTCAAGATGGAGAGAAGTATGGTGTTCCCGAAGGAACCATTCTCCAGCTATATGGCTTTGATGTGTGATCCTTTTTGAAGAAGACGTTCAAAAGAAAGAATGGGCAGATTCCATGAAAGAAGAATACCAATCCATAATAAAGAATGATATATGGGAAATAGTTCCCAGACCGAAGAGAAAGGATGTGGTATCTTCCAAATGGCTCTTCAAAATAAAACATGTTGTTGATGGAAGTATTGAGAAGCATAAAGAAATATTTGTCTCTCGTGGCTTTTCTCAAAAGGAAGGCATTGACTATGAAGAGACATTCACTCCTGTAGCCAAATACACTTCAATCAAAACCATCATAGCCCTTGCAGCTAAGATGAAGTGGAAGTTACACCAGATGGACATAAAGACAACTTTCCTAAATGGTTTCATCGAATAAGAAGTGTATATAGAGAAACCTCAAGGATTTGAAGTTGAAGATAGGAAGTCTCATGTCTGCAAGTTGAAGAAGGCTCTGTATGGATTGAAGCAAGCTCCTAGATCTTGGTATGGCAAGATAGGCAGTTTTTTGTCAATCTTAGGCTTTACAAAGAGTAAAGCAGATTCTAACCTCTACTTCAAGGTTATGAACGATGAGCCGGTAATATTTTTGTCATATGTGGATGACTTATTCTTAACTGGAGAAGAAAATCTCATCACCGAATGTAAGAAGAAGCTCGCTTCAGAATTTGAGATGAAATACCTTGGCCTAATGCATTATTTCTTAGGTCTTGAGGTATGACAGAGTCTAGAGAGGATCTTCCTTAACCAAGGGAAGTATGTAGTCGAAATCCTAAAGATATTCGACATGTTAGAGTGAAAGTCCATGAATACACCCATGGAAATGAAGCTGAATCTACTGGTCGACACTTCGTCAGAATTGATTGATGCCACGTTGTATAGATAGATCATTGGATCATTGATGTACCTGAAGAACACCAGCCCAGATATTTGTTTTTCCATGAACACCTTGAGTCAGTTTCTGGTAGAACCTAGACATGTTCACCTAGTTGTTGCAAACAATGTGATCAGGTACCTTAAAGGTACATTAGATTGTGGTCTCAGTTATGATGGAGATCATGATTTCACATTGAATGGATACACTGATTCAGATTGGGCTAGAAGTGTCTCTGACAGGAAGAGCACTTCAGGATATTGTTTTAGTTTGGGATCAGCCATGATCTCATGGCAGAGTAGGAAGCAATCCAACATTGCTCTCAGTACAGCGGAAGCATAATACATTGTGGTGTGTTCTGCCAATTGTGAAGCTATATGGCTTTGAAAGTTGTTGACCGGTTCATTTGACCTAGAGATGGAAGCAATCACGATCCTATGTGACAACCAGAGCTGCATAAAGATGACATAGAATCTTGTATTTCATGACAAGTCGAAGCACATAGAGATCCAATATCATTGCATCTGTGACATGGTGCAGAGAGGAGCCATAAAGCTCCAATATGTTAGCACATATGAATAGGTTGTCAATGTGTTGACCAAGCCTCTATCTCATGTAAAGTTTGAGCACTTTTGAGATAATCTTGGTATAGTTCGAAAGGATCTCCCTCGAAAGGGGGAGTAGTGTTGTGTTGAGATATATCTAGTACTATGCTTCCAGCTTAATCATTGTGATGTAAATCCAGTCTAGTTGTTGTGTTGAGATATGCCTAGTACTGTGCTTCTAGCTTAATCGCTGTGACGTAAAGCCAGTGTAGCTGTTGTGTTGAGATATGCCTAGTACTATGCTTCCATCTTAATCATTGTGACGTAAGGACAGTCTAGTTTTTCTATTGAGATATGCCTAGTAATGTGCTTCCAGCTTAATCGTTGTGACGTAAAGCCAGCCTAGTTGTTGTGTGGAGATATGCCTAGCACTGTGCTTCCAGCTTAATTGTTGTGATGTAAATATAGTCTAGTACCGTGCTTCCTACGTAGTTGTTGTGATGAAAAGCAAGATGAGTATTGTTCTTCCATCTTAATTGCTGTGACACAAAACCAGTCTAGTACCGTGCTTCCAACATAATTGTTGTGACGAAAAGAAATCCGAGTACTGTGCTTCCAGCTTAATGGTTGTGACGTAAATCCAGTCTAGTATTGTGATTCAATATTAATTGATGTGATCATTTGTCATCTTAATTGTTGTGATGTGTTCCCAGCCTTGTGCTATGATGATGTGTTGCCAGCCTTTGTGTTGTGATATTTCTTCTTTTGATGTTGTATTAGCCTTGTGTTGTTATTGATGATGAGGATGTATTAGTGTTATACTAATCCATGTCAATGCAGTTGATGATGATGATGCTACTTCAGCCTCTTGCTGAAGATGGTGATGATGATGCCACTTCAGCTCTTGAGTTCTTGCTGAAGATGATGATGATGATGCCACTTCAGCTCCTAAGTCCTTCCTGAAGATGATGATGATGATATTATTTCATATTTAATGATGAAGATGATGATGATGTTACCTTATCCCCATACCGATGAGGATTATTATGCTACTCCAGCTCCATGTTGTGTTGATGATGCTACAGCCTCTATGATGTGTTGATGATGAGAAAAACTTCTGATGATTTATAGATATGCCAGTCGGTGTTCCAAGATGATATTGATGATGATGTCCTATCACCCACCTGATGTTGTTGATGATGTTGTCCTCTCTCTCGCCTGATTTTGTTATAGAATACCCTTCTTGTTAAGGGGGAGTGTTGAAATAATGTAACTGCAAATTGTATTCTAATTATTATTGTTGCATTATTCATTATATCAATCCCCTATTGCGGATTGATCATGGCGTCTATTGTAAAAGGACAAATCCCCTTTTGCGGATTGGTCAAAACATAATTGTAATAGGAAGAATAAGAAGTCGTCCCCAGAATATATTAAAGAGGCCCCAAAATATATTAAAGGTGGTTTTAACCACCTAGATTGAGAAGTTGGCCCTGCCAGTGAAAAGACACCTCCACATGTGACATAGTTGTATAAATATGGAGGCTAGTGCCTCATTTAGACACACACTCACTTGTTCATTGAGGAGAAAGTTTTAGAGCTGCAGTTGGAGAAGAGAGAGAGAGAGAGAGAGAGAGAGAGAGAGAGAGAGAGAGAGGCGCATTCTTGGTAGAGGAATTTCTGTATTTTTTTGAGTTATCTCTTGGCATTGTATTGGCTATCTATAATAAGGAAGTTTTGTTGGGTTTTATCCCTCATGAAGATTTCCTAGGATAAATGATATGTATCTTGTGATTGTGTATTTCTCATTGATCCCATATTATGCTATTGTTATCTAGTGAAATTCAAATAACTCTAATAATATATTAAACCTTAACAAAGATCAATTACTTGATTTGGCACAATTATAGGTTTGTTTCTTGCATGAGTTGCCTTCATTAATTGTTCCAATGTTTAAAGAGATTTATTTTCTTTTAAGTGATGAGCATGTACCACATATTCTTTGCCTTCTTTGATTAAGTTATATTGATTATGTTCCCTGTAGAAGATTTCTTTGCGATCATACAAATAAGAACTTCCTAAGACCATTCCAAATTCATTAAGTGGCACCACATCACATGTTACCTCATACACAAACTTATATGAAATTGAAAACTTTAATGTCCATTGCTTTGTTATGTGCAATTTATGGTTGTTGCTTATCCATTTAAGTGAGTAAGTCTTATGATGCATCTAAGTGTTTAATCCCAGTTGTTTAACCACTTCCACTGAAATAAATTTGGATTGAGATCCACTATCTATCAATGTGTTGACCTTAGTATGACTCATTACAACCCTTATGTGAAACAATTTAATTCTAGAATAAAATCCATCACCAATTTTACCTGTCAAACCAACCATTGAAATTTTAGATTCATCACCCGAATCCGATCCTAAGTCTGTTGGTTGTGTTGTTGTTACAACTATTTTCCTCCCTTTCCTCTCTTTGAACCACTTCGGTCTCTTCTCGGGATGCAATTTCCAACAATGATCCTCATAATGCCCTTCTTTATTGTAATGCTTGCAAGAGGGCTTCTCTTCCTTTCTTGCCACTAAATTTTCCTTCTTGCCATTCCACTTACTTTTGTCCTCTTTTCTTGAAGACGATTCCCCTGACACACCAACCTTTTTTCCCTACCTCAATGTATGTTGCTTGAATAGAAACCTGTTGACGGGCGAAATTGACCGTCCGTTAGCTGGGAGAGTGGAACCGGTCCGGGGTTGTCTAAATAACCCAAGCCGTTTGGAATGGACCACCCTGACGAGTTTAACAGCTCCATTGGCCGCTCTAAGGTCTTCTACGAAAACCAAAGACAAAATTGATCTGAGCTAAGTAATCTATCTAAAATAAATAAAACAAACTAAACTAATCAAAACTAAATATAAACTATGCTAACTATCATATATACAAACTACTAATTACTATTGTAATAACTCAAATCAACTATCTAATTATCAGCTGCAATATTACTTATTCACAAATGTACACTATAAACAATCAACAGATTTAATTAAAACCTGCAAAACTCATGTGTTCGCTGCCTTAAGACAGCCAAGAATCTCTTTTTTATTTTTATATTTTATGAAAAAGAAATAAACATTACTGAAATTAAAGAATCTAATATATTTACTGAAATTAAACAATGTAATATAAATCTAATTAAACTTATATATGAATTAAACTACTTAATGAAATAGTAAACAACAAACTAGTTGACCTGGAAACGCTCCAAGTCTGCCCTGTGTGTGATAACTTCTAAGCTGGTCGGAGGAAGAAATTTGCACAGTTTTAGTCCATAAGCTTCTCGAAAACGATTGGTTGTGCTGCTTCTTGAAGTGATTTACAGGACAAACAAGACATAAAAGAAAATCATAACAATCTTATGATTATAAATTCCTGCAATAAGGGAAACCTGTTATGCAGAAAACTTATATATAACAATTCAATTTATGAAGAAGATAAAACTATCATTCATAAAATGA
>ML827267.1:75713-98280 GCA_009831015.1 Picea engelmannii | reverse complement strand
GACTGAAGAAGCAGTTATAGATTTCTTATTTAAAGACATCTTCACCAGATTTGGAATGCCAAAAGAACTAGTTACAGATGGAGGACCTCCTTTCAACTCTCATGGGTTCAAAGCCACCCTTCAGAAATATCATATTCAACAGATAATGAATACAACATACCACCCCCAAGCCAATGGACAGGTGGAAAGCACAAACAAAGTAATAGAATCCATTCTCACAAAAACAGTGAAGGAAAGTAGAAAGGATTGGTCCCACAGGCTCCTTGAAGGACTATGGGCCTACAGAACTACCCAGAGAAACACTAGAGGATTTTCTCCCTATGAATTAGTATATGGAAAGAGTGTTGTCTTTCCTGTGGAATTTGAGATAAAAACCTTAAGGACTGCTTTAGCTGGAAACCTTGATCTAACCGATGCATAGACAGCCAGGCTGCAACAACTTAATGAACTAGAGGAGAAAAGACTAGATGCCATTCAACAAACAACCATAATTCAGCAACAAAGATCAAAATGGCATGACAAAAACATAAAAAACAAGCAGTTCCAAAAAGGTAATTGGGCCCTATTGTATGATTCTCGGTTCAAAGAATTTCAAGGAAAACTGCGTACAAGATGGCTTGGACCTTACGAAGAAGACACAGTTTTCCCCAATGGAACAATAAGGCTCCTCACAATCAATGACTCCAGAACCCCGTTACTTGTAAATGGTCATCGGCTCCGTCTGTACCAGCAACCTATTTCTAAAGAAGATTTTATGGCCACATGCATGGCAGACGCCCATTTTCTCTTCCTCGAGAGGGTTTCTACCCCTAATAGAAATTAATTCCTTTAAGGTTGATTTTCTTTAGTATTAGATTAGATTAGATTTTGTTTTCTGATAATCCCTGTCAAGAAATACCATACTACAGTCGTTTTTGTAGATTCTCGATAGAAGCACAGCCACCAGAAGAGGACGATTCCACTTTAAAGAGACGAGCTTTCACGATGTTGAAACACCGTTGTTCAACATTGTTAACTTTCACGATGCTGAAACACCACTGTTCAGCACTATTAACCTCCACGCTGCTAAAACACCACCGCTCAACACTCTTGACTTGCTTCTGAGGCCGAACCACCATTCCGCACTTTTGACTTTTCTCTGTTGTCGAAACACCACTGCCAGCAATCCGCCCCTTTCCTTCATTACTGAAACACCAAACTCACACCTTTTTCCCCATCACGGTTTGACACCCTTTTTGCCACTCCTTCACCATCCTTCATCGACGAAACAACTCCGTCCAGCAATTGTTTCGCCTTTCCCATTCTGATGCTGAAACACCATTACTCAACACTGTTGAATTTTTCCCCGATGCTGAAACTCCACTGTTCAACACTTTTTTTCTTCCCATTCCCAAAACACTACAGTCCACCATTTCCTCACCATCCTTCATCGACGAAACAACTTCGTCCAGCAATTGTTTCGCCTTTCCCATTCTGATGCTGAAACACCACTACTCAACACTGTTGACTTTTTCCCCGATGTTGAAACACCACTGTTCAACACTTTTTCTTTCCATTCCCAAAACACTACAGTCTACCATTTCCTCACCATCTTTCATCGACGAAACAACTCCTTCCAACAATTGTTTCGCCTTTTCTTTTTCCGTTGCTGAAACACCGTTGTCAGCAACCTGTCATCATTTTCTTTTTCCGTTGCTGAAACACCATTGTCAGCAACCCTTCATCATTTTCTCCGATGCTGAAACACCACTATTCAACACTCTCGACTTTTTCACGATGCTGAAACACTATTCTCCAGCACTTTTGACTTTCTTCCGATGCTGAAACACCACTTTTCAACACGTTTGACTTTCTTCCGATACTGAAACACCATTCATCAGCAGTTCTTCATCTATAGAAATTGTTTTGTTCTTCTCTGTTGCTGAAACACCAGTCTTTCACCATCATCTGTCTGCAAGCTTCTTCGCCCTCAGATTATAGTTCATCAGCAAACCCTCGGCACAATCAAAGGTCTCCGCCACGACAGGACTACCACGGACAGGCATGACATCTTGTTGGCAGAACGAATCAAACGGTAAGGCGAGGTACGTAAATATTATATAATTCAGTTAGACTATAGTTAATGAGAAAGATTTTAAGCCATTATGACCATTCAAGTGCCATTATTACTAATTGCACTTGACGGGAGGGGAAGTACACGTCAAATCCGTGATACCATCATTTCATCCGATTTCACCACTGCCATCCCCACTTCATCACCTTTTCGCGCATTTGACCACTATTCCTGCATATAATCCCTCGGAAAACTTACTTTGTGCCAGAGATGATACACAAACTCTCGATGCTGTATCTTACTAAGCTTGTAGCCATGGGAGGAGCTATCATATGCAAAAAACCCGCCACCACAGCGCTGCTCAAACACTATCCAACAGCATATCAAATCTTCGAGCAAGCAGGGTGGCTTAATTACTTCCGCAGGCTTCAAGGATATAATGAACAACAAGTCCTATAGTTTGGATGAAATCTTCAGGAGAACCACTCTGTTGTCACAGGCATCTGAATATCTGTAACAGAAGACGACATAGAAGAAGTCTCAGGCCTCCCTAACGATGGCACTCATATGTTCAGTCGAAAGCATATCATCAGGGATGTCCAGCAGAGCTTCTTCCTGCTTGAGGAAAGAATTGTATTGAAGGGCAGAGGCGTTCAACTCAGTTCACTGCCACCCCCATGGCCAGAGGTCACTAGATTCATCAAGCACTACCTGACCTATGAAGGTCGCTATCAGGTAGTCTATCAGCACGACTTCCTTTTGCTTTCTCATTTAAGGCACAACAGATGGGTCAATCTTCCCTATTATCTGCTGGGTTGTTTGAAGAATATGGCACATTACTGTCGAAAGGCCAAAGATCCAACCCTGTCACTTACCCACCACCATCTTGTTCAATTACTCATCAACAGGGATTTTGACCAACAAAAACGTCCACTAGATAACCCACCCATAAACCCTCAACCAACTGCCGAAATTCCTCAAGAGCAGCAACAACAAAACCCCCCAGACTTCCCCGAAGTACCTAATATCCCGCCCACAGAACCAACCAGTCCAGTCCATTCCCCTACCCCACCAAATCCACCACATAGCCTACCAGAGTCATCCACTCCCGCCCTTCATATTCTCAGTGATGACTCTGAACCAGAAAATGTCGCCTGCCCTATCATTCAGGAAAGACCTCCACGAAAACAAAAACAGATTGCCCCCTTTCCACCCTTATTGCGCAAAAAGTGAACAAGAGCCTCAATGAGGCCACCCTTCATGACCACTACCCTAGACACCCCACCAATTCGACTAACACCCCGTCCACCTCCAACCTCCCCAATCCAGGGATCTTTGCCTTTTTCAACTATAGGCACTGAAACATAAGAACCAAATGCCCAGGGTACTGTAACACCATATGTCTCACATAAGGTAGCTGAAACACAATAACCAACTACCCACTCAGTGGCTGAAACACAAGAACCAGCCATAGATGAAACACAAGAAACAACTATGGCTGAAACACAAGAACCAGCTGCTGATTTTGACATGGAGTTACAGGAACCAGATGCCCAGACATCATTTGTTTCAAATAAAGTAGCTGAAACACAAAAACCAGCTACCCATCCAGTGGCTGAAACACAAGAACCAGCCACTGACTTCGAAATTGAATTTCAGGAATCAGAGGCCCAGAATGCTACAACACCACCCTCCTCAGGCCAAGCAGCTGAAAAACCAGTTACAGATTCAGTGGCTAAAACAAAAGAACCAACCACTGACATAGAAATTGATATACAGGAATTAGAGGCTCAGGGGGCTGCAACTTTACTTTTCATACACCAAGAAGTTGAAACACAAGGAGTAGCTTCCATACCTACAGTTCCTCCTCAACAACCAGAAGCAACAATGGAAAAGATTGTAGCAGGTGCAAGGGTTCAGAACGCCGATAGACAGTACCTCCCACAGTTATAGATTGAGTAACTTACATGATCAGAGTCGGTATCCAGAATCTGATTCAGAGTGAGTTGCCTGAGGACACGCAACACCTTGAGTTGGGGGGGGGTGTTAGGACCACACAATGTACCTTTTTGCTTATACATTTTGCCACTATTATACTCTTGATCACCCATATTTAGACTCATACTATCACTTTATATGATCATCCCAAAGGTATACACTGTCCCTTCTCATTACTATATGTTTAATCTGTTTTGCATAATATTTTACATCAATCTCGTACTTGACCATTGATTAGAAATGCATGAGTGTTCAAAACTGCAGATTAGCATTTGAGGCCTATTGCTGAAACACAGAACTGTCCAAGGTCGCTGTTGCTGAAACACAGAACTGATGCTGAAACACGGAGCTGCTATACAGTCCGAGGTTGCAGATGCTGAAACACGGAGCTGCCTTATAGTCCGAGGACGCAGATACTGAAACACAGAGCTGCTATATAGTCCGAGGTCACAGATACTGAAACACAGAGCTGCCTTATAGTCCAAGGTCGCAGATGCTGAAACACAGAGCTGTTACACAGTCCAGAGTTCCAGATGTTGAAACACAGAGGAAACTGACAGGACTGACGATGCTGAAACTCAAAGGAAGCCGTTACATTCAAGCAGTCAACAAGAATGCCGACATAGTCAGAGCGCAATTCACGTGGCTGAAACAACCCATGAATTGCGATGCTGAAACAACATCAGCAACAACGAGAAGAAGTTGTTACACCAGTCATAACAATAATACCTCATTCAACTCCTGTAATAGCATTCTGTTGCAGAAGACTAGGACATCCTATGCTGGTTTAGAAAGTAGATCCGACTAAGGATAAGACTCAGATATGCATTGTAATTATTGTATCGAAGGGATTTCCTTTTTAAATAAGAGGAAATCATCATTCGAGGGAGCCAAGTTTTATGTATTGAAGCAACTCCAGAGAAGCGGGACGTATTCTATTTTCCAAACTGTAATGTGATATTTCAATAGATGAATATAAGACTACTTTGAGCATCCTTCTCTAGCCTTTTTGTTTCATGGGAATCTTGTGAGAAGGGAGGGCCCACCTTCTTCACAAGATTCACCCATTAGTTTAGAAGTGTGTTAGTACAGTCTCTGTTTATGCTTTGTTTAACTTTCGTTTGCTGAAACACTGTTTTTAATGGATTCCGCTTTGCTGAAACACTACTGACTCTGTCTTAGTTTATTGATTGAAATTCGTAATTCTTTTTATCAACAATCTTGTGTGATGATTTTATGAGGCTAGCCAGAGACTGGGTTAAAGGTTCCTGCTCAGACATGAAGGAATCGGAATATCCTGCCCTCTGTAGATTTCATTTACTTCTACAAGTGTGCTAGCCAGAGATTTGGTTAAAGGTTCTTGCTCAGACAGGGAGGAATCAAAACACCTTGTCTTTTGTAGATTTCATTTACTTCTGTAAGTGTGCTAGCCAGAGATTGGGTTAAGGGTTCTTGCTCAGACAGGAAGGAATCAAAACATCTTGTCTTCTATAGATTTCATTTACTTCTGCAAGTGTGCTAGCCAGAGATTGGGTTAAGGGTTCCTTCTCAGATAGGAAGGAATCAAAACACCTTGTCTTCTGTAGATTTCATTCAATCCTGCAAGTGTGCTAGCTATGGATTGGGTTAAGGGTTCCTGCTCAGAAAGGAAGGAACCAAAACATCCTGTTCTCTGTAGATTTCCATTATTCCTGCAAGTGTGCTAGCCAGAGACTGGGTTAAGGGCCCCTGCTCAGAAAGGAAGGGATCAGACTATCCTGTTCTCTGTAAACCTCAACTTCACAAGTGTGCTAAACAGAAATAGGGCTTAAGGTTCCTGCTTAGAAAGGAAGGAACTAGATAGCCTTGTTCTCTGATAGATAGAGCTAATAGTCTTCTGCTTACTATTTTCATGAAAGAGTGTTAGTACTGAAGTCTCTGTTTGAGAGTAAGGGTCCTGTTCTCTGGTTGCAGAATAGTTGTTCTTTCCCATTGCAAGTGCCATTCTAAATGTAATCCAGGATTCTTAGATTAATCTTTAAGATCTGCAATAGGGAAGTTGCTTTCTTGTGATTTAATTCAGAACTTCAGTTTATTCAAGAAAGTGTGATTAGTATAAGTTTCTTTACTACAACACTAAGCTACTTTTGGAATTGAGCATATATAGTGCGTGGTTATCTTTGAAATAAAAAGAATTCACTGGGTTTATAATTTATGTATCACTTGATTGTTCGAATCAATTAAGCAATTATAGTGACCAACAACAATCTGAATCTAGTCATTGATTGCCAAATATATATCAAGTGACTCGAGAGATCCCTCTTTGATTTGAGTAGGCTAGTTCCCAACTCTAAAGTAGGTTGAAACAATTACCTCTGTCATTTTTCTATTAGCTGGACAAAATTTCCAGAGTGCTAACACATTTGTTGCATTGGATTAAGAGCATGGGGTTTTAGCTAGTGGGGCCCATACGCTATCATTCCGTCGACCGGAAAATCATTTGTTGGTGTATCTCTGGAACTGAGGTTTTGGTTGTTGAGGCATAGTGCAATTTATGAAGATGAGGTTGATTTTGAAGAACACTACATTAGGCATTTTTGTCTAGTGTACACAGATGGGCCTTAGCAAAACAGACTTGTAGGAGCTTAAGGAACTCCATTATGCTGCTTAGTTTGGATTTTATTCCCTCGGACCAAATTGGCCACATGTCCTTGAATGGCTTGAGGAGGTGAGTGAAAACTATCGATAAAACTGGCATGAATTTAGGTGGCTAAATAAGTAGAGTGGTTTAAGGTTTCTAAATAGACTTGCGGTAGATTACGAAAGTCTGTTATACTACTCGGTTTGGATTCTATGCCACTGGAAAAAATTGGCCACATGTCCCTGAATGGCTTGAGGAGGCGAGTTGCAAATCATGATAAAAGTCAAACCGGGACTCAGATGAAAAAAATGTCAGTTGCATTGGATTCAGAGCACCATATATCATCAATTGGGGCCCCTATGCTATCATTATATCGACCAAAAAACCATTTGTTGGAGTATCTCTGACATTAGGGTTTTAGTCAATGAGACATAGTGCAATTTCTGAAGATGAGGTCAATTTTCAAGAACACTGTGTCAGAAATTTTTGGCTAGTGTAGTCACATGGTCCTTGGCCAAACATACTTGCAGGAGCTTACAAAACTCTGTTATGCTTCTCGGTTTGGATTTTATACCCCCGGACAAAATTGGCCACATGTCCTTGAATGACTTGAGGAGGTGAGTTGAAACTATAGATAAAACTCAAGCTGAGACTTGAATGCATGAACCATCAGTTGCATTGGATCTAGAGCACCAAGTTTTAACTATTGGGGCTCCTACACTATTATTCCATCCACTGGAAAACCATTTGTTGGAGTATCTCCAACACTAGGGTTTCGATCAATGAGGCATAGTGCAATTTCTGAAGAGGTGGTCAACTTTAAATAACAATGTGTTGGGTATTTTTGGCTAGTGTAGACACGTGGCCCTTGGCAAAATAGATTTGTGTGAGCTTACGAAATTCCGTTATGGTATTCGGTTTGGATTTTATGCCCTAAATGACATGAGGAGGTGAGTTGAAACTTGCGATAAAACTTAAATCGAGACTCAGATGCACAAACCGTCAGTTGCATTGGATTCAGAGCACTGGGTTTCATCTAGTGGGGCCACTATGCTATCATTTTGTCGACCGAAAAACCATTTTTTGGAGTATCTCCAATAGTAAGGTTTTGGTCAATGAGGCATAGTGCAATTTATGAAGATGAATTCGATTTTCAAGAACACTCTATTGGGCATTTTTGGCTAGTATATTTGCATGGGCCTTGGCCAAACATACTTGCGAGAACATACAAAACTCCATTATGCTACTCGGTTTGGATTTTATGCCCCCGAAACAAATTGGCCACATGTCCTTGAATGGATTGAGGATGCGAGTGGAAACTATCGATAAAAATGGCATGAATTTTGGTGGATAAAGAAGCAAAGTGGTGTAAGGTTGCTAAAAATACTTGTGGGAGCTTACGAAATTCTATTATGCTACTCGGTTTGGATTTTATTCCCTCGGACCAAATTGGCCACATGTACCTAAATGGCTTGAGGAGGTGAGTTGAAACTCATGATAAAACTCAAATTGAGACTCGGATGTATGAATCGTCAGTTGCATTGGATTCAAAGCATTGATTTTCTACTAGTGGGCCCCCTATTCTATCATTTAGTCGACTGTAAAACCATTTGTTGGAGTATCTCTAGCATTAGAGTTTTGGTCAATGAGGCATAGTGTAATTTCAAAATATGAGGTTGACTTTCAAGAACACTCTATCGGGCGTTTTTGGCTAGTGTAGTCGCATGGGCCTTGGACAAATAGACTTGCAAGAGCTTACAAAACTCTGTTATGCTGCTCAATTTGTATTTTATGCACTTGGACCAAATTGGCCTCATGCCCTTGAATGACTTGAGTAGGTGAGTTGCAACTATTGATAAAACTCAAAATGAGACTTGGATGCATGAACCGTTGGTTTCATTAGATCTATAGCACCAATTTTCATCTATTGGAGCTCCTATGCTATCATTATGTTGACCAAAAATCCATTTGTTGGAGTATCTCCAACACTAGGGTTTTGGTCAATGGGGCATAGTGCAATTTCTAAAGAGGAGGTCGATTTTCAAGAACATTGTGTTGGGTATTTTTGGATAGTGTATTCGTGCGGGGATTAGGAAAACATACTCATGGGATCTTATTGAAGTATTTTATGCTACTCGGTTTCGATTTATGCCCTCGGACCAAATTGACCACATGTCCCTAAATGGCTTGAGGAGGTGAATCGCAACTCACGATAAAACTCAAACTGAGACTCAGATGCATGAACCGTTAGTTGCATTGGATTCAGAGAATTGTTTCAGTTAGTGGGGCCCCTATGATATCATTCCATTGACCGAAAACCAAATTTTGGAGTATCTCTAACACTAGGGTTTTGGTCAATGAGGCATAATGCAATTTCTGTAGATGAGGTTGATTTTCACAAACACTATGTCGGGATTTTTTGGCTAGTGTATTCACATGGACCTTGGCCAAATAGACTTGCGGGAGCTTATGGAACTCCATTATGCTTCTTGGGTTATATTTTATGCCCCTAAACCAAATTGGCCACATTTCCTTGAATGGATTGAGGAGGCGAGTGGCAACTATCGATAGAACTGACATGAATTTAGGTGGCTAAAGAAGTAGAGTGGTGTAAGGTTGATAAACACACTTGTGGGAGATTATGAAATTCTGTTATGCTACTCGGTTTGGATTTTATGCCCTCGGACCAAATTGGCCACATGTCCCTGAATGGCTTGAGGAGACGATTTGCAAATCACGATAAAACTCAAAGCATAAATCGAATGCATGAACTGTAAGTTGCATTAGATTTGGAGCACCGAGTTTCAGCTAGTGGGGCCCCTACTCTATCATTTCGTCGACCGAAAAACCATTTGTTGGAGTATCTCCACCATTAGGGTTTTGGTCAATGAGGCATAGTGCAATTTCTAAAGATGATATCGATTTTCAAGAACACTTTGTCGAGCATTTTTTTCTAGTGTAGTTGCATGGACCTTGGCCAAACAGTCTTGCAGGAGCATACAGAACAACGTTATGCTACTCGGTTTGGATTTTATACCCTCGAACCAAATTGGCCATATGTCCTTGAATGGCTTGAGGAGGCGAGTTGAAACTATTGATAAAACTCAAATAGAGACTCAGAGGCATGAACCATCAATTGCATGGTATCCAGAGCACTAGTTTTTATCTATTAGGTCTCCTACACTACCATTCTGTTGACCGACAAAACATTTGTTGGAGTATCTCCAACACTAGGGTTTTGGTCAATGAGGCATAGTGCAATTTCTGAAGAGGAGGTTAGTTTTCAAGAACACTATGTCAGGTATTTTTGACTAGTGTAGTTGCATGGAACTTGGCCAAACAGACTTGTGGGAGCTTACGAAAGTTTGTTATGCTACTCAGTTTGGATTTTATGCCCTAGGACCAAATAGATCACATGTCCATGAATTACTTGAGGAGATAAGTTGCAACTAGTGATAAAACTCAAATTGGGACTTAGATGCATAAACCGTTAGTTACATTGGATTCAAAGGACTGAGTTTCATCTAGTGGGGCCCCTACGCTATCATTTCATTGACCGGAAAACCATTTGTTGGAGTATCTCTGACACTAGGATTTTGGTCAATGAAGCATAGTGCAAAATCTAAAGATGAGGTCAATTTTCAAGAACACTTTGTCGAGCATTTTCCGCTATGGTATTGGTATTTTTATGGTATGGTATGGTATTGGTATGGTATTGGTGTGCATATCATTTCCAATGCATACCATTATGGTATGCAATGGTATTGGTATTGGTATGAAATGATATTGGTATGCAATGGTATGATATTGGAATTGGAAATGGTATTGGTGTGGTATGGTATGGTATTGGAAATGGTATTGGTATGCATATCATTGTCAATACATACCATTTCAATGCAATAGTATTGGTATTGGTATGCAATCATATGGTATTGGTATGGTATTAGTATTGGTATGGTATGGTATGGTATTGGCAATGGTATTGGTATCGTATGGCATGGTATTGGAAATGGTATTGGTATTTGTTGGCACAGGGGCAGACCCAGGGTTCAACACTTCAACAACACACCAACAAAACCCTAACTACTGGCCCTTTCAGAAACACCTATGAAGAAGATGAAGTCTCACCTGAGGTAGAGGTAGAGGGAGTTGCAAGACTCAAGTGTCTACAACCTAGCTGGGACACGGATCTATGATTACAACGTTTAACAGAGCACTTATCCAACAATATGAATTAAGTTATGATTCTTATTCACATCACAGATGAACCCTTATTAAATATCAGAGCAATAGTAATCAATATTAAGATCATCTAATCATTTAACACATAGAATCAAAGAATATCTAGCATTTATTCATATATAAAGCACTAAGATTCAATGGATCTACCTATCACTCATCAAGAACAGTGCACTAAGAAAATAGATACATAACCATCATGAAAAACATTGTACAAAGCACAACAACATAGGATATATATGGTTCACCCCAGTGTGGGGCTACATCCACCAACTTCTTCTTCTTCTTTATTAGTCTTCAAGCTTCCTACAATCCTTTGCTCCTGTGCACAAAGCCACAGAGCCAACTCCACCAAGGGACATGAGATCTGTGCACACCTTGCCAGATCCTCCTTCCCCAAATTAGGTCAGGGCACAAACCCTTACACAGTATGTGCACAAATTCTCTTACAATACTCTATGCACGAAGCCAATTAGCCATGCACTAAGCCAATGACCTCCAAAACCAATTACTTCTTTACTTACATCGCCTAGATACTTATTTATACATTACAAAAAATCCTAAGCATGGGTAAAACCATTGGCCGACATCCCATATCCATTACATAAACCCTAAAATCCCCAAAATCCTGCAAAATAGGCGAGATCCCACGATCTCTACTTCGCCTGGGTGCTTTGTCTTCAACCATCCTATCGAAGTCCCAAAAATGGTTAAACACAACAAAATTTTCTTCAAAACTTGGTTGAGGGCCAACAGGCCCCCAACACTCACCTGTGACTCATCCCAAGTCACTCTGATTTGGGTAATAATGCTTCAAAGGCCTTGAACTTAGCTCAAGTTTCCTCGACATTATGCTTCACCAGAGCCTCCTGCTCGACGAACTCCTGAATTACTTGCTCGGTGACAAGCCCTTCTAGGCACTGTTCCACTATTACGACCACATGTTCCAACTATGAGCCTTATCCCTTAATCCTTTCAAAAAGTGTATAGGCTTCGTCCTACATTGGCTGGAGTCTCTGTGTCACCTACATAACTCTAATCTGGATGGAAGTGACCTGGTGCTGAAATACGCATTGCTCCTATGACCTCTTCATCTTCTCCGCTGCAGTAAGCAACTTCATCTTTGCTTTCACAATTGACACTTGTTGATTCACCTCCTAGAGATGTGCCTCTAATTTCCTCATCTTTGGGTCTTCTAAAAGGTGCTCATAGGTCTGCACACTTTGGTCATTTAGTTTCTTACATTCTGAGGCCAACACCCTGATTCTTTCTACTGCACTCCTAGAAGTTTCTTCCCTCTGATATCACACTTATTGAGGAGTGATCGACACTACTTGAAGTTCTAACTCTACTACTCTTGCTTGAAGCTACTGAATGGCTTCAATGAGCTTCCCCACTTGCATCTCGATGGAATCTAGTTCCTCTTGTGCCAAAACCAACATAGAGTGAAGCGCTCTAGTTACTGCCTCTCCGACCATAGTATTCTCTGCAAGCAACTAGTGTTTTTCTTTCTACATTTTCTCTTTGTTCTCTTCAAACTTCACCCTAAGGTCATCTTTCTCTTTCTGAGCAACCCGAAGTTTCTCTAAGGCCTCCTCCTTTTCTTTCTTCAAGGCCTTTGTGGCCTTGCTCCTTTTCTTCTTATACATGAAAAAGGAGAGCCTCTGTCGCATCTGCTAACCTTCGCAATTAGCTAAGGTCATCCCCCAAGTCTACATTCTCTACTGAAGATGGCGTAGTAGACACTATGCGGCTCGACAAGATAACTTGTTGGATGTCTTTCAGTTCTTTCTTGATTCTGTCGTACAATGTTTCTTGCTTCACTTCATGTCTCTATAGGATATCCTCTAAGGCATCTTCTACAACTATGATGATGAGCTAGATATCGTCCACTGTGAGCACATTCTACGACTAATGCTTATTGGCTTGGGTCTTCTTCTGTGCTAAGGGTTTCTGCGGAGAAACCTTCCTTTTCTTTGATGTCTTGGCCTCTGTAAGGGGATCCTTTGGTGGTGTCACTTCGCCCTTTTATTTCTTGTATTCTTCCCCTTCCTCCTTTTGGTTTAATTCATTGCCTCCTCCTCCTGCAGGTGAGTTGGACGCAGTTTCCTCCGATGCAATGTCCTTATCCTCACTATATATGTCTTGAACTTCCTCCTTTTTCTTCTTTTTCTTTGCGCTGCTCTATCCATCATACTCAGTTTGGGTGACCAAAGGACTTCCTATGATGTCAGGGTCAGACAGTTCTGCATATTCGACCGGTACAAGGAATTTGGTTGGCCATTCCTTGGTTATATCCTCCATATATTCATAGGTCAATTTATAGTAAGAATGCATCTCCTCCTTACTTTCGTCCCTTCGCGCAGTGATGTAGATGAAGTGTCGGTTTGCATGAAACTTCGCTAGCGGTCTATATGTATGAAAGGTGTTTAGGATCATTTGGGGGAATGATTTAATGGCAAGCTAGAGTTGTAGATAGTAAGTGTGGAATATCACATTTGATTGCCACTGATTCACCATATCGCTCATATACCACAAGGTGGTGAACCTTGCAGCCAATGGCTCTGATGGCTCGATTTTCGAGAATGTCACTCCCTCCAACATCTCCCAAGAGACAAATGTAATGAGAATAAACAACCATCTGAAGTGAAATTTTGAGCCTTGGTCCTGTGCTTCATGACAGTCCTTCTCCAACTTGTTGATGAGGTATCTTGCCCAATTCATTTGCATTCCTTCGAAACACTTCCCTACAAGGTCGACTATGAACCCTGTGACTTGTGTAGGACGATTATTTTTGATGATCTTTCCCACTATTAGCTGATAATCTAGGCACACTGCACCATCCTGGATGGAGGCTACCTTGTCACCTCACTTCCCCCTCTCCACATGGCCATATGCCTCCTTGATGCATTGTGCTAGGGAGTGATCTAACGTCTTCCTTGGGTAGAACTGGTGGGGGTCTGGTCCTTGCATCCTCAATCTAGTGATCAGGTGGATCAGTTTTGGATCCATAGTGATGTGACTATCCAACCAAAGATACCCTCCATGGTAGCATGAAAAGAGGATTTTAACGCATCCGTTAACCTCCTGATGTCGGCCAAAGTGGGGGATCTTCATCACGTTTAAGATCGTCGATCTCACAATCTCCTTGATCCATGACTAGGGGACTATATTTGGCTTCTTCCCAGTTGTCTTCTTCATGTACCTATGTTGTGCAAGCATCACATAGTTCTTTCGGTCTCCAAGGTTGAAATCACTAATCTTGAGAGTTGGGATCACTCCCAACTGTGGTCTGACTGCGCGTATCCCCTTTGGTAGGTACGCAGTGATCAGAGTTTACTCAAAATTGTGTGGGACACTATCATGACTAACTCTGCCAGCCAAAGGTGGGATGTAGTTAGAAAATACCGATGGGATCTACTTTGCATTTTATAGATCGTCGCAGTGCTCTCTTCTTTTCTCAGTTGCGGTTCAGCTAGACCGATGTGCAATTGAATGGGATGCTTGCAATCCGCCCATCGACGATGCCTATATTCCTACAGACATGAACTTCTCAGTCATGAGGTCGACATGTATCTCTTCCACGGACTTCTCTACTGCTCTACACTCACCCGACATGCACACTTGTAATAAAAGAACTTAGGTAGGTGAACAAATACTCAAGGCAATGGAATCAATGGTGAGGTCTATACAAAACAAAGCAATATGCAATTACTTATTTGTTAGCTTGGATATCTCAGTTTGAAAAAAGTGGTCCCGACGCAGCATCCAGTGGATAAATAAGCACTTTCATAACAAATTCATCCAATGGAAAGGAATTCCTTAATCAATACGATTCCATCCATTAGGGCACGGTCTCAATGGTCCAATGTCGATCTTTCTAGAAATAACTGTGTTTCTAACCATTCTGGAGCATCATTCTAACGGTCGAGGTGCCTCCAACGGTCATATAGATTCACTGAGGTGAAGTGCCATTCTACGTTGTTCTCCTATTCCAATGAGGTTCAATTTATACAAGACCGCCTTCTACAAAGTTTTCTCTAGAACTTCCTACTATTTTTCTAACTTCTTTTTCTTCTTACTGAGCTTTCTTGCCTTCTTTCCTGTGGTCTAAGTCTCTGGGTTCATCTTTCCATTCTTATTCTTATATTCTCTTAGCGTAGTAACTTCACACTGTTGAGGGTCTTTCAAAAGGTTCGAAGGTACTACTTCTTCTCTTACTACTTCCGAGATAGGTGCTCTTCTCTCCTACATGGACAGGTTCTTTAAGCCTTATTGCATTCTTTCAACTTCGAAAACTAAGTATCTGGACATCAGTTGCTTCGACTTGTCCTCTTGTTCTTGTATTAGTCGCTCTATTTTTCTGGCTATGAAGTCCCTTAATTATTTCTTTTTCTGTTCTATAGCTTCTTCTTATGCTTTCCTTCAGATTTGATCTTTCTCAGCCCAATTCTTTCCTAACAAGAGTACAAAAGGGGCGTTGTTCTCAACAAACTTAATGAATTCAAATTATTCTTCAATCGATGTTCCATGGGAAATCATAGGTACATTAATAACACTTCCACATAGGGTTATCATCTTTCCTTTAAACAAACCTATCCTTCCTAATGAAGGAATCATAGCAGACTTTACCAAAATTTCCCAAGTACTTTATGACATAACATTCACGTGTGTTTCCTCATCTAATACACAGTCTATGTCGAAGTCTCCTATTCTTGTTTCTATACACTGCTTATTTTTCAATATCTCTGGTAAACTGATGTCTCTATGATCATTCAATGTTTCTTTCAGCTGTAATAACATAGTTTCTGATTCTTTCTGGTTCTTTATCATATCCTTAGTTTCTTGACTTTCTTCATAGTTTTCTTGTCTCATGTTCGTCTTTTCAACTTTAGCAATCATTCTAAGGAAATCCAAAAACTCATGATCAACAACTTTACAACAAAGACAAATAGGACCTATACCAGGGCATCCCTTAGCAATATTTCCCAGTCTTCTGCAATTATAAAACAGTGGCAATCCTCTCTTTATTTTAAACTATCCCCAACCTTTCCTGTACTGTGCACTGGGATCACAGTGATGGACATACAATCTACAAAAATTCTTTCTAGGGTCATGCATCCACTTGTTAGTCCAAAAATTCTTTCTATGCATAGGAATAACATATCTTTCACTATCTCTATCAAATTTATTCATACCAAATCTTCTTTCTTCTATATGTGTCCTAGTTTTCAGACTAAGACAAAATCTGTCAAACATACCTAAATTCATACGTTCGAAGAAAAAATTTCCACTTATCTTACCTTTACTAGAGCACAAATATTTCAAGATCTTGCCTCTTTTCTTCAGATCAGACGTATTCGTTTTAGCACATATCTTCACAAGATTATTAGAATATTGCACACCACAGCAACAGATCTACTCACATAGCTTTTTCTCTTTTCTTTAGTTCCCAACAATCACAGTTTCACTTCCTGACAATGAAACCATTTGTTGGCATAGGGGTAGACCTAGGGTTCAATGCTTCAACAATGCACCAACAAAACTCTAACTACCAGCCCTTTTGGCAACACCTGTGAAGTAGATGAAGTCTCACCTGAGGTAGAGGCAGGGGGATTTGCAGGACTCAAGTGTCTACAACCTAGCTATGACCCAAATATGTGATTACAACGCTTAACATAGCACTTAGCCAACAATATTCATTAAGTTATGATTCTTATTCACATCGAAGATTAACCCTTATTATAGATCAATGAAGTAGCAATCAATATTAAGAGCATCTAATCATTTAAAACATATCATCAGAGAATATCTAGCATTTATTCATATATAAAGCACTAAACATCAATGGATATACCTATCACTCATCAAGAACAATGCACTAAGCAAATAGATACATAACCATCATGAAGAACATTGCACAAAGCACATCAACACAGTATATACGTGGTTCACCCCAGTGTGGGGATATGTCCACCAACTTCTTCTTCTTCTTTATTAGTCTTCAAGCTTCTTACAATCCTCTGCTCCTGTGCACAAAGCCAAAGAGCCAACTCCACCAAGGGATAGGAGATCTGCACACACCTCACCAGATCCTCCTTCCCTGAATTAGGTTAGGGCACAAAGCCTTACATAGTATGTGCACAAATTCTCTTACTATACTCTTTGCACAAAGCCAACTAGCCATGCACTAAGCCAATGACCTCCAAAACCAATTACTTCTTTACTTACATTGCCTAGCTAATCACTTATATGTTACAAAAAGGCCTAAGCATGGGTAAACCCATGGGTCGACATCCCATATCCATTACATAAACCCTAAAATCCCAAAAATCTGGCAAAATGAGTGATATCCCACGATCTCTGCTTCACCTGGGCACTCTGTCTTCTATTGATTAAGGTTGGTTGTCATTGATGTCAACCTTTGAAGAAATCCCCGTAGCACAAAGGTTTGGCAATGGACCCAAGAATGTTTGATGTAAAGATGACTTGTTATTTTCTTTTCATGGTTTCTAATAAGTAGAAATGGATGAACTCCAAAGTGGTCCCCTTATGGTGAAAGACCTCATGGGAAGATGCTTTGCAGATTGAGTTATCCTAGAAGTATGGTTAGAGAACCCATTCTTAATTTTATAATAATGAGATGAACTTTAGTGAAACTATCCTATATGTATATTTATTTAAATTCCATTTTTGGTGGTATGTGGAACGCCACATAACTCCTCACAGTTAGAGAGTTATGGCGATGAGAAGTTGGAGAACCCAGGTTTGGGTAATGGACCCAAGTTTGTTTGATGGATAAAAATATGAGTTTTGATATATTCTCAGGTAATACTATTCTATATGGATATTACATTTCATTCTATTTTTGGTGGTATGTGGAATGTCACATAACTCCTCACAGTTTGAGAGTTATGGCCTTACGAAGTTGGAGGACCCTCATATGTCATCTAGAAGCCCCAAAAGGTCAACGTAGTCAAAGTGGTTTAAGAGATTTTAAAAGGTAAATAATAAAGTGAAGTGATGAGTGTACTATAATTCAAAGTGAATACAAAATAAAGTAATTCAATAATAAATTTAATGGAGAAATTAGAAGTGGGTTAACCCTAAAATAAGGAAAGTGGGCAAAGTGACCTAGAAGATGTTTTCAAGGAAGCTACTTGGATAGTATAAATAAGAGCCAAGGCTCTCTCATTTAAGACACACTTGAGGATATTGAATACCTATAGGTTTCTGAGGTAACCAAATGATATCTAAGCTGAATTTCTAAGGAAAATGAAGAAAGGAAGTCCAGAATTCAAGCAAGGATAAATTCTTTTGATGATGCTTTCTAAGTTATGTTTTGTTTAGGTCATCTCACCATTTTCACAATAACGTTTTTTATAGAATGCTTTAGACCCTTAAATTTCTATTCCATTTAGGACACATATCCAATTATATGTGGTAAAAAATTCAGATTTTGGGTCGTGGTATTTTTCGAGTTACACTCCGTGGAAAATAGGGTTTGTGGCTAGTCCTGAAACTAGTCAAAAACAAGTGTTTCGGGTAAAAACGTCATAACTTCTTCATAACAGATCCAAATTCAGTAAAACCAAATTTGTTTTTTAGAGTAATGTATGTAGTATTCTTTGTAACATTTCTAGATCAATTCAATAAATATTCAGTGCGGGGCATGCTCTACAAGGTCATTCTCTAGAATAAGCCATAATTCAACAAGATGGGCCATTTTTGCCATAACTCCTTTTCTGAGAGGTTCCAAGTAGTGAAACCTGGAGGAATTGAATAAAACACACTGAATAACATTGTGTATCAGTTTCATATCTTTATTCATTACAAGTATGTGATCATATACACCAGGTCTATTATAGAGTTACAAATCATATTTGGATGATGAAATTGATGAGGGATTTTGGTTGAGGTACATGGATGAGACAAGTAGTTGATGAGTTGGCACATAAATGAGGTGTATATTTGATGATTTTTGTACATATTGATGATTCATAGTTGATGAGTACTTGACACATGATTGGTACATACTTGGTACATGGTTGGTTGTACTTGTTTATGGTATAGGTTGATTACAGATTGTTTGGTACAGGTTGGTGAATGGTTGATGCACTTTTTTATGGTATAGGTTGATTATAGTTTGAGGTACGGGTTGATTCATGGTTGACGCATGGTTTTGGTTTATTGGTACATGTTGATAGCGCTATACCTCACAATGATAGTGTGACAGTGGTTCCATCATTCTACTTCTACTTCAGGGAAGTTGGACAGGGCAAGGACAAGTGGTTGTAGCTGAAGAACGTAGGGGGTTGTAGCCTCCTTCTGGTTGTAGCCAGAGAATTTGGGAGTTGTAGCTTCCCTTAGGTTGTAGCCTGAGAAACTAGGGGGTTGGAGCCTCCTTCAAGTTGCAGCTATGTAATTCTTCAAGACATATAAGATAAAACATTCCATGGTTTTCTCCTGATTTGGGTTTCCAGGTGTACTGTCTATGTGTGTGATTTTTCATTTCTTATTGCTAATTATTGGATAATAATTCTACATTGATATAACACTTGGATTATTTGGAGAAAAAAGATTATAATTACGCTATTACTGATTCACCCCCCTCTCAGTGATCCAACAATTGGTATCAGAGCAGGTTCCTTCATAAATCAGTTTAACCACTGAAAGTTAGATCATGAAGAGTACCAACTCATATAAAAATGGAATACCACACTTTGATGGACAAAAGTAAGGATGAAGACATATATACAAGCACAAGGGTTTGAAATTTGGCAATCAATTGTAGATGGATACACAGTACCAATAGTTCCACCAACAAATGACAAAGCAGTGAAAATTGGTTAGAATAATTCCAAAGCTACAAATGCACTTTTGAATGGTCTCAGTGAAACAGTATTCACTAAAGTTTCACATTGTAAATCTGCCAAAGAGATTTGGGACAAGCTTCAAAATATTTATGAAGGAGATACAAAAGTCAAAAAAGAAAAACTTGAAACTTACAGAGGTCAGTTTGAAAAACTAAAAATGAAGGAAGATGAGAATATTGCAGGCTACTTCTTAAGAGTTGATGAAACAGTGAATGCAATCATAGGATTGTGAGAAAAAATCGAAGAATACATAATTAATCAAAAGGTACTAAGATCTCTTCCTATGAGATTCAACCCTAAGATATCGACACTAGAAGAAAGATCAGATTTGAACTCAATAAGCATGGATGAACTGCATGGAATCTTCATAGCATATGAAATGAGAACTGAACAGGAAAATCCATGTGTAAAAGAAGAATCTTTCAAAGAATCCAAAAGATCAAAGAAAAAGAAAAAGGAACAAGAAGAATATAGCAGCAGAAACGACGTCTCAGAAGATGATGAAGAAGTGGCCAACTTCATCAAAAGACTGAAAAAGGGAACCAATGGTAGGTATAGAGGTAAGATTCCTTTAATTTGTTTTAATTGTGATGGTATTGGTCATTTTGATAACAAATGTCCTCATAAGAAAAAGATAAATGATGAAGGTTACTCAAAAGGCAGCCACACATATAAAGGAAAAATAACTACAAAGAATTATTTCAAGAAAAGATTATGCATCAAAGTAAGCATCTCATCATTAGCTGAATATGGAATCAGTGACAGTGACACATGAAGAGTTCTATTCATGGTAGTAAAATATTCTTAGAAAGAAGATTCCAAAGAAGAATATGAATAAGATGAAGACGGATATGAAGAAGTCGAAGATGAAATTGAAGAGGCAAAAGTTGACTATTGAAAATAATTAATGTGTTCCATAGAAGTTATAACGAGAGAAAAGAATAAAAACAAGAAACTACAAGAAGAACTAGACAAGAAAAATGACACTCAAGAACTACAACAAATGATGACAAGATTGAAGGTTCAAATAGAAGAAGATAAAATAATTGAAGCAGCACTCAAAGAAAAACTAGAAGAAAATGACAAGATCATTGGAAACTTGGAAGCAGAGATTGTCACACTAAGAAAGGATATTCAAGAGAAAAATATGAAGAATAGCTCAAAAGTTCTGGATGACATTATCAATAGTCAAAAATCTCATCTTGACAAGTCTGGACTTGGATACAATCAGATAGAAAAGGGATCAAGCTCCAAAACAACAGAGCAAGAAACAAATCCAAAAAGCTATGCAGAAACAATCAAAGGGAATATGAAGATATACAAGGAAGATTATAAGAACACTCCTCCATTGAGAAGATTCAGATTTCAGAATTAACAACAGATAGATAGGCCTCAAGAAGAACAAGGATTCATAAGAGCACCTTCTTTCATAATATCTTCAACTCCCAGGTATCAAACTATATTTTTTGGTTTATTTTATGCATGTAATAATTTTGTACATAAAGCTATGAATTGCAGAGCTAACAACATGAACAATAACAAATTTGAGAGTCATACAAAAAGGGGTTACTCAAGAAGACCTAGTGAAATACAAATAAGAAGTTATAACAGTTTTGAATCTTTGAGCATTGAAGTGGAATTTTGCAAATATAACAATTTTGAACATGTGGCCAAAAATTGCAGAATTACAGTCCCTCCGAAAGAACCTAAACAAAATAAAAACATTTACAAACAAGAACTTCAGAAAATGACATGGATAAGAAAGAAAGATCAGTATAGCAAGGAAGAATTCACAATCGCTCTACAAGCTATGCAGAATAAACATGGTTGGTATGTTGATAGTGGGTGTTCAAAACACATGACAGGTGATAGAGACAAATTTGTTACATTGCAAAAGGAAAGAAATGGATCAGTATCCTTCGTAAATGATAATTCAGCCAAAATCATTGGAGAAGGCACAATCTGAATTGGGAACAAGAATAAAAAGGAACAAAATTTTCTACTAGTAGAAGATATGAAACATAACGTTCTAAGTGTGAGTCAAATGTGTGACCAAGGTCATAAAGTTACTTTCGATTCACAAAAGTGTGAGATAAGAAGATAAGGTTAAGGGAAATTGGTTGGTACAACTGCAAGAACTTCAAACAACATATATGTGTTAAGTGAAATTGGAAATGAAAAGTGTTGTCTAGGAAAGGAAGATAAAAGTTGGCTATGGCACAGAAGAATGGGTCACATGCATTTTGATAACCTTGTCAAAGTCAGCAAAAGAGAAGTGGTCAGAGAAATTCCCCAGATCATGAAACCAACCAACACTTTATGCAATCATTGTCAACAAGGAAAACAAACAAATACCAGGTTCAAATAAAATGAATATTCAACAACAAGACCATTGGAAATTGTGCATACTAATCTAGTTGGACCAACTAAAATAAAGGGCTTAAAAGGTGAGAGATACTTTATGTTATTAGTTGATGATTATACAAGAATGAATGCAGTTTTCTTTCTCAAGAACAAGTCAGAAGTTTTTGAAAACTTCAAGATCTACAAGTAAATGGTTGAAAATGAGATGGATTTAAGAATCAAATGATTGAGATCTGATAATGGAGGAGAGTTCACTTCAAATGAATTTATGGACTTGTTGGCAGCCAACCCAATTTTTTTTGATTGCTCTCAAAAGCTGCCTACACCCCTTGTGGTATTATGACAAATCATTGTCGCATTGTACTTCTAGACATTCATCTCATTCTGCGACAATTACAATTTGATTTCGATTCAGTT
>ML827267.1:57409-75613 GCA_009831015.1 Picea engelmannii | reverse complement strand
GGTTTCCTTACGAGACCTTAGAGCGGCCAACGGAGCCGTTAAACTCGTCAGGGTGGTCCATACCAAACGGCTTGGGTTATTTAGACAACCCCGGACCGGTTCCACTCTCCCAGATGACGGATGGACTGTTTCGCCCGTCAACAGGACTACTGTAGTAGTCATGGAAAAAAAAAGGCAATTCTCGATTGCTAGGACACCTCAACAAAATGGAGTTGTTGAAAGAAAGAATAGGGAAGTACAGAAAATAGCTTGAACAATGCTAATGTATTCCAAATTGACAAATATATTTTGGACACAAGTAGTGCATACAACAGTTCACATTCAAAATAGAGTAATTCTTATAAACAAAACTGATAAAACTCCCTACGAGCTATGGAATGGAAGACCAACAAATGTGAAGCACTTCAGAGTTTTTGGAAGCAAATTCTACATCAAAAGAGAAGATGGAAGAATGAGAAAGTTTGACTCCTGCATGGACAAATGAGTACTTGTTGGTTACTCAAGTACAAGGAAAGAATACAAGTGTTACAATCTAAGATTGAACAAAGTTGTGGAAAGCATCAACGTAACAATTGATGAAATAGGAAGACCATAATCAAAGGAAGAAGAAAACAAATCAATGGAACAAATTTTTGAAGAAGAAGAAGCAGAAGATGAAGTAGAAGAGGAATATGAAGAGAATCCAATAGAAACAAAAGAGAAAGTTCAACAAGTATCTCCAAGACAGCTAGAAAACGAGTACAGAAGAATCATTCTTCAGATCAGATTATTGAAAACAAAGATGCATGAGTTGAGACTAGAAGAAAAATCGGTTCACTAGAAAAAACACACCTAGCACTCTTATATACAATTGAACCAAATTGTTTTGAAGAAACCAACAAGGATGAATTTTGGAATAAGGCCATTAATGAAGAATTGGATCAAATAGAGAAAAATGACACTTGGGAACTAGTTCCAAGATCAAAGAAAAAGAATGTGATCGACACAAAATGAGTTTTTAGGAATAAATTAAATGAAGATGGACAAGTTACAAGGAACAAAGCTATATTGATATGTAAAAGATATGCACAGATTGAAGGAATCAAATTTGAAGAGACATTTTCCACAGTTTCCAGAATGGAAGCAATCTGGTTGCTTTTAGCCTATGCATGCTCCAAAAATGTTAAAGTATATCAGATGGACGTAAAACCAACTTTTTTGAATGGGGAACTTGAAGAAGAAGTCTACATTGAGCAACCAAAAGGATTTCAGTTGTTAGAGAACACAAATTATGTGTGTAAATTAAAGAAGGCCTTGTATGGTCTAAAACATGCTCCTAAAGTATGGTACTCTAGACTAGATAAGTACCTGGAGCAGGCAGGGTTAAAAAATTGAAGTGTAGACAACAACCTCTACATCAAGGTAAGTGAAGGCAATACTTTATTAATTGAAGTTTATGTTGATGCTATTATTTTTGGTAGTGATGATGACAGGTTAAGGAAGAAATTTGCAAAAGATATGCAGAATGAATATGAAATGTCATTACTTGGAGAACTATCCTTCTTTTTAGGACTTCAAATATGTTAAAGAAACCAATGAATCTTTATTTCTCAAACCACGTATATTAGAGAAATGCTAAAGAGGTTCAGAATGGAAGATTGCAAACCAGTTGCATGTTGAGAAATGTCGATGATTCAAAGTCTACAGATCATAGGAAATATAGGTCAATGATTGGCAGCCTACTATATGTGACAACATCCAGACTAAATATAATGTAGGCAGTTGGACATGTGGCATGATTTCAAGAAGCACCAAAGGAGTCACATGTGTTAGTAGTGAAGAGGATTTTCAGATATCTCAAAGGAACATAAGCGTTTGGATTATGGTATCCAAAAGGAAAGGATCTATCACTTATTTCCTACACAGATGCAGATTGGGCAGGTTGTTTTGATGATCGATGAAGCACTAGTGGAACAACGTTCTACTTGGGTGAGATTTTAGTATCATGGCTAAGAAAGAAACAATCATCAATACCTTTATCTAGAGTTGAGGTAGAGTATATTGCAGTAGCATCATGTTGTACACATGTTCTTTGGATGAAACAAACTCTGAAAGATATACAGGTTGAGTATGATGAGCCCATTCCAATCTATTGTGATAATACAAATGCCATCAATATCTCGAAGAATCCAGTGATTCACATTTCACTCCAAGACGAAGCACATTCCAATAAAGTATCACTTTCTATGGGAGTAGGTTGTAGAAAACAACATCAGAGTTGAGTATGTGGGCACAAAAGAACAAGTGGCAGACATCTTCACAAAACCACTTCCATGAGAATCCTTTGAATATCTTTGCAAGAGACTTGGAGTTATTTCTACTCCAAAATGAATTCTTTTTGAATTATTATCTTATCTGTCTTAGATTTACAGGAAGAAGCACCATAAGAGGAGATTTCAGTCAGTGGGAGCAACCTCAAATGGAAAGATACCTTTGCCATTGATGAAAAAAGGGGAGAGATTTATCAGATGAAGAGGACAGAGGCATGGTTCTAGGGGGATAATGAGTGATATGATTTCAATATTGCATCATATTGTTGCCATCAATGCCAAAGGGGGAGATTGTTGATTAAGGTTTGTTGTCATTGATGTTAACCCTTGAAGAAAGCTGCGTAGCACAAAGGTTGGGTAATGGACCCAAGATTGTTTGATGTAAAGATGAATCATTATTTTCTTGTAATGGTTGATAATAAGTAGAAATAGATGAAATCCAAAGTGGTCCCCTTATGGTGAAAGCCCTCACGAGAAGACACTTTACAGATTGAGTTATCCTAGAAGTATGGTTAGAGAAACTATGCTTATTTGTGGAATAATGAGATTAATGCTAGTGAATTTCAGTGAAAATATCCTAGATGTATATTTCTTGTCATTCCATTTTCGGTGGTATGTGGAATGTCACATAAATCCTCATGGTTAGAGAGTTATGACCATGAGAAGTTGGAGAACCCAGGTTTGGGTAAAGGACCCAAGTTTGTTTGATGGATAACGGTATGAGTTTTGATATATTTTCAGGTAATACTATTCTATATGGATAGTACATGTCATTCAATTTCTGGTGGTATGTGGAACGTCACATAACTCCTCATGGTTTGAGAGTTATGGCCTTACGAAGTTGGAGGACCCTCATATGTCATCTAGAAGCCCCAAAAGGTCAAAGTAGTCAAAGTGGTTTAAGAGATTTTAAAAGGTAAATAATAAAGTGAAGGGATGAGTGTACTATAATTAAAAGTGAATACAAAATAAATTAATTCAATAATAAATTTAATGGAGAAATTAGAAGTGGGTTAACCATAAAATAAGGAAAGTGGGCAAAATGACCTAGAAGATGTTTTTAAGGAAGCTACTTGGAGAGTATAAATAAGAGACAAGGCTCTCTCATTTAAGACACACTTGAGAATATTGAATACCTATAGGTTTCTAAGGTAACCAAAGGATATATAATCCGAATTTATGAGGAAAGTGAAGAAAATAAGGCCAAAATTCAAGGAAGGATACATTCTTTTGATGATGCTTTCTAAGGTTTTTTTTTTTTTTTTTTTTTTTTTTTTTTTTNTTCAGGTCATCTCACCATTTTCACAATAAATTTTTTTCTAGAATGATTCAGACCACAAAATTTCTATTCCATTGAGAAAACATATCCAAGTATATTTGGTAAAAAATTTATCTTTTGGGTCGTGGCATTTTTGGAGTTACACTCTGTGGAAAATAGGGTTTGTGGCTAGTCCTGAAACTAGTCAAATGCAGGTGTTTCAGGTAAAAACATCATAACTTCTTCATAACAAATCCAAATTTAGTAATATAGAATGTGTTGGTTAGAGTAATGTATATAGTATATTGTGTAATATTTTCATATCAATTCAACAAATATTATGTGCGGGACACGCTCTACAAGATCGCTCTCTAGAATAAGCCAGAATTCAACAATGTGTGCCATTTTTGCCATAACTCCTTTTCTGAGAGGTTCCAAGTAGTGACACCTGGAGGAATTGCATAAAACACATTGAATAACATTGTGTATCAGTTTTAGATCTTTATTCATTATAGATATGTGATCATATACACATAGTCTATTGCAGAGTTACAAATCATATTTAGATGATGAAATTGATGACGGATTTTGGTTGAGGTACAAGTTGGGTACATGGTTGAGACAAGTAGTTGGTGAGTTGGAACATACATAAGGTGTATAGTTTATGATGTTGGTACATAATTATGATTCATTGTTTATGATTACTTGACACATGATTGGTACATACTTGGTACATGGTTGGTTACACTTGTTTATGGTACAGGTTGATTACAGATTGTTTGGTAAAGGTTGGTGCATGGTTGATGCACTTGTTTATGGTACAAGTTTATTAAAGGTTGAGGTATAGGTTGATGCATGGTTCAAGTTTATTGGTACATGCTTACAACAATATATCTGATAGTGATAGTGTGATAGTGGTTCCTTCATTCTTCTTCTACTTCAAGGCAATTGGATGGGGCAAGGACGGGTGGTTGTAGCCACCTTCTAGTTGTAGTCGAAGAACATAGGGGGTTGTAGCTTCCTTCTGGTTGTAGCCATAGAATTGGGGAGTTGGAGTTTCCCTCAAGTTGTAGTATGAGAAACTAGGGGGTTGGAGCCTCCTTCCAGTTGCAGCTAAAAAAAAAAGAAAGTTGGTGCTTCCAATGAATGTAATTATTTAAGACATATAAGATAAAACATTCCATGGTTTTCTCCTGATTTGGGTTTCCACGTAAAACACTGGTGTACTGTGTATGTGTGCAATTGTTCATTTCTTATTTCTGATTATTGGATAATAATTCTACATTAATAATACACTTGGATTATTTGAAGAAAAAATATTATAATTACGCTATTACTGATTCACCTGCCCTCTCAGTAATCCAAAAATTGGTATCAGAACAGGTTTCTTTAGAAATCAGTTTAACCATTGAAAGGTAGATCATGGAGACTACCAACTCATATAAAAATGGAATACCACATTTTGATGGACAAACGTATGCTTTTTGGAGCATAAGGATGAAGACATATATACAAGCAGATGGGTTTGAAATTTGACAATCAATTGTAGATGGATACACAGTACCAACAGTTCCACCAACAAATGAAAAAGCAGTGAAACTTGGTCAGAATAATTCTAAAGCTACAAATGCATGTTTTAATGGTCTTAGTGAAACAATATTCACCAAAGTTTCACATTGTAAATCCGCCAAAGAGATTTGGGACATGCTTCGAAATATTTATGAAGGAGATACAAAAGTCAAAGAAGAAAAACTTCAAATTTACAAAGGTCAGTTCGAACAACTAAAAATGAAAGAAGATGATAATATTTCAGCCTACCTGTTAAGAGTTGACAAAAAAGTGAATGCAATCATAGGATTGAGAGAACAAATCAAAGAATATGTAATTGTTAAAAAGGTACTAAGATCTCTTCCTATGAGATTCAACCCTAAGATATCAACACTAGAAGAAAGATCAGATATGAACTCAATAAGCATGGACAAACTATATGGAATCTTCACAACAAATGAAATGAGAATTGAACAAGAAAATCCAGATGTAAAAGAAGAAGTCTTCAAAACATCCAAAAGATCAAACAAAAAGAAAAAGTAACAAGAAGAATATAGTAGCAGCAACGATGTCTCGAAAGATGATGAAGAAGTGGCCAACTTCATCAAAAGACTGAACAAGGAAACCAATGGTATGTATAGAGGTAAGCTTCCTTTAATTTGTTTTAAATGTGATGGTATTGGTTATTTTGCTAACAAATGTCCTCATAAGAAAAAGAGAAATGATGAAGGTTACTCAAAAGGCAAACACACATATAAAGGAAAAATAAATACAAAGAAAGTTTTCAATAAAAGATTATGCATCAAAGAAGACATATCATCATCAGATGAAGATGAAATCAGTGACAATGAGATAGGAAGAGTTCTATTCATGGCAGTAAAAGATTCTAACAAAGAAGATTCCGAAGAAGAATAAGAAGAAGCCAAAGAAGGATATGAAGAATTTGAAGACGAAATTGAAGAGGCAGAAGTTGACTATTGAGAAGAATTAATGTGTGCCATAGAAGTTATCAGAAGAGAAAAGAAGAAAAACAAGAAACTACAAGAAGAACTAGATAAGAAAAAGGACATTCAATAACTAGAACAAATGATCACAATATTGAAGATTCAAATAGAAGAAGATAAAATAATTGAAGAAGTACTCAAAGAACAACTAGAAGAAAATGACAAGATCATTGGAAACTTGGAAGTAGAGATTGTCACACTAAGAAAGTCTATTCAAAAGAAAAATATGCAGAATAGCTCAAAAGTTCTGGATGACATTATCAACAGTCAAAAATATCATCTTGACAAGTATGGACTTGGATACAATCAGACAGAAAAGGGATCAAGCTCCAAAACAAAAAAGCAAGAAACAAATCGAAAAATCTATGCAGAAACAATCAAAGGGGATAGGAAGATGTACAAGGAAGATTACAGGGACACTCCTCCACCGAGAAGATTCAAATTTTAGAATCAACAAAAGATAGATAGGCCTAAAGAAGAATAAGGATTCATAAGAGCACCTTCTTTCAGAAGATCTTCAACTCCTAGGTATCAAACTATATTTTTTAGTTTATGTTATGCATGTAATAATTTTGGACATAAAGTTGTGAATTGAAGAGCTAACAACATGAACAATAACAACTTTGAGAGTCATACACAAAGGGGTTACTCAAGAATACCTGGTGAAACACAAAGAGGAAGTTACAACAGGTTTGAATCTTTGAGCACTGAAGTGGAATGGTACAAATGTAACAATTTTGGACACATCGTCAAAACTTGCAGAATGGTAGTCCCTCCTAAAGAACCTCAACAGAATAACAACAGTCATAGACAAGAACCTTAGAAAATGACATGGATAAGAAAACAAGATCAATATAACAATGAAGAATGCACGGTCTCTCCTACAAGCTAAGCAGAAGAAACACAGTTGGTATGTTGATAGTGGGTGTTCAAAACACATGAAAGGTGATAGAGACAAATTTGTTACATTGCAAAAGGAAAGAAATGGACCAGTCTCCTTCGGAAATGATAATTCATCCAAAATAATTGGAGAAGGCATAGTCTGAATTGGGAACAAGAATAAAATGGCACAAAATGTTCTACTGACAGAAGATATGAAACACAATCTTCTAAGTATGAGTCAAATGTGTGACCAAGGTCATAAAGTTACATTCGATTCACAAAAGTGTGAGATAAGAAGAGAAGGTTCAGGGAAATTGGTCGGTACAATTGCAAGAACTTCAAACAACATATATGTGTTAAGTGACATTGGAAAGGAAAAGTATTGTCTAGGAAAGGAAGATGAAAGTTGGCTATGGAACAAAAGAATGGGTCACATGCATTTTTAAAACCTTATCAAATTCAGCAAAAGAGAAGCAGTCAGAGAAATACCCCAGATCATGAAACCAACCAACACTTTATGTAAGCATTGTCAACAAGGAAAGGAAAAAAAAAAACCAGGTTCAAATCAAAGGAATATTCAACAACAAGACCACTGGAAATTGTGCATACTGATCTAGTTGGACCAAATACAACAAAGGGATTAAAAGGTGAGAGATACTTTATGTTATTTGTTGATGATTATACAAGAATGACTGCAGTTTTATTTCTCAAGAACAAGTCATAAGCTTTTGAAAACTTCAAGATCTACAAAGAAATGGTTGAAAATGAGATGGATTCAAGAATAAAATGCTTGAGATTTGATAAAGGAGGAGAGTTCACTTCAAAGAAATTTATGGACTACTGAAACAATCATGGAATAAAAAAGAAATTCTCCGTTGCTAGGACACCTCAATAGAATGAAGTTGTTGAAAGAAAGAACAGGATAATACATGAAATGGCTTGAACAATGCTAATGGATTCCAAATTGATAGATAATTTTGGACACAGGAAGTGCATACAATAGTTCACATTCAAAATAGAGTAATGCTTAGAAACAACATTGATAAAACTCCCTACAAGCTATGGAAAGGAAGACCAACAAATATGAAACACTTTAGAGTTTTTGGAAGCAAATGCTACATCAAAAGAGAAGATGGAAGAAAGAGAAATTTTGAATCTCGTGTGGACAAATGAGTACTTGTTGGTTACTCAAGTACAAGAAAAGCATACAAGTGTTACAATCTAATATTGAACAAAGTTGTGGAAAGCATCAACGTAACAATTGATAAAATAGACAAACCAAAATCAAAGGAAGAAGACAACAAATCAATGGAACAACTTTTTGAATAAGAAGAAGTAAAAGATGAAGTAGAAGAGGAAGATGAAGAGAATCAGATAAAAATAGTAGATCAATTTCATTAAGTATCTCCAATGACACCTAGCAAACGAGTAAAGAAGAATCAACCTTCAGATTAGATTATTAGAAACAAAGATGCAGGAGTTGAGACTAGAAGAAAAATCCGTTCACTAGAACAAACACACCTAGTACTCTTATCTACAATTGAACCAAACTGTTTTGAAGAAGCCAAAAAAGATGAATTTTGGAATAAGACCATGAATGAAGAATTGGATCAAATAGAGAAAAATGACACTTGGGAACTGGTTCCAAGACCAAAGAATAAGAATGTGATCTGCATAAAATGGGTTTTCAGGAATAAATTAAATGAAGATGGAAACGTTACAAGGAACAAAGCTATATTTGTATGTAAAGGATATGCACAGACTGAAGGAATCGACTTTGAAGAGACATTTTCCCCAATTGCCAGAATGGAAGCAATCTGGTTGCTTTTAGCCTATGCATGCACCAAAAATATTAAAGTATATCAGATGGATGTAAAATCATCTTTTCTAAATGAGGAACTTGAAGAAGAAGTCTACATTGAACAACCAAAATGATTTAAGTTGTCAGAGAATGCGGATTATGTGTGTAAATTAAAGAAGGCCTTGTATGGTCTAAAATAAGCTCCTACAGCATGGTACTCTAGACTGGATAAGTATCTGGAGCAGGCAGAGTTCAGAAAAGGAAGTGCAGAAAACAACCTCTACAACAAGGTAAGTGAAGGTAATATTTTATTAATTGAAGTTTATGTTGATGATATTATTTTTGGTAGTGATGATGACAGGTTAAGACAAAAATTTGCAAAAGATATGCAGAATGAATTTGAAATGTTGTTACTTGGAGAACTATGCTTCTTTTTGGGACTTCAGATACGCTAAATCAATCAAGGAATATTTATTTATCAAAGCAAGTATATTAGAGAAATGCTAAAGAGGTTTGGAATGGAAGATTGAAAACTAGTTATCACTCCCATGCAAACGAGTTGCAAGTTGAGAAAAGATGAAGATTTGAAGTCTACAGATCAGAGGAAATATAGTTCAATGATTGGCAACCTACTATATGTGACATCTTCCAGACTATATGTAATGTAGATAGTTGGACAGGTGGAACGATTTCAAGCATCACCAAAGGGGTCACATTTGTTAGAAGTGAAGAGGATTTTCATATATCTCAAAGGAACATAAGAGTTTGGATTATGGTATCCAAAAGGAAAGGATATATAACTTATTTCCTACATAGATGCAGATTGGGCAGGTTGTATTGATGATCAACGAAGCACTAGTGGAGCAACGTTCTACTTGGGTGAGTGTATCACAGTAAGAAACAATCATCAGTATCTTTATCTGCAACCGAGGTAGAGTATATTACAACAACATCATGTTGTACACAGGTTCTTTGGATGAAACAAACTCTGACAGATATACAGGTTGAGTATGATGAGCCCATTCCAATATATTATGATAATACAAGAACCATGAGTATCTCGAAGAACCCAGTGATGTACTCCAAGATGAAGCACATTCCAATAAAGTATCACTTTCTACAAGAGCAGGCTGCAAAAAAGAACATCAGAGTTGAGTATGTGGGCACAAAAGAACAAGTGGCAGACATCTTCACAAAACCACTTCTACGAGAATCCTTTGAATATACTCGCTAGATACTTGGAGTTATTTCTAGTAGAAAATGAATTCTTTTTGAATGATTATCTTATATGCCTTAGATTTACATGAGGAAGCACCATAAGAGGAGAGTTTAGTCAGGGGGAACAACCCTGGATGGAAATATACCTTCTCCATTGATGACAAAGGGGGATATATTTATAATATGTAGAGGATAGAGGAAGAGGATAGAGGCATGGTTCCAGGGTGAACATAAGTGATATGATTTCAGTATTTCATCAGAGTGTTACCATCAATGCCAAAGGGGGAGATTGTTGATTAAGGTTGGTTGTCATTGATGTCAACCCTTGAAGAAAGCCCCGTAGCACAAAAGTTGGGTAATGTGTGCAAGATCATTTGATGTAAAGATAAATTGATATTGTATTTTCATGGTTGATAATAAGAAGAAATGGATGAACTCCAAAGTGGTCCCCTTATGGTGAAATCCCTCACGGGAAGACGCTTTGTGGATTGAGTTATCCTAGAAGTATGGTTAGAGAACCCATGCTTATTTGTGGAATAATAAGATGAAATTCAATAAAACTATCCTATATGTATATTTATTTTCATTCCATTTTTGGTGGTATGTGGAACGTCACATAACTCTTCACGGTTTAAGAGTTATGGCCTTACGAAGTTGGAGGACCCTCATATGTCATCTAGAATCCCCAAAAGGTCAAAGTAGTCAAAGTGGTTTAAGAGATTTTAAAAGGTAAATAATAAAGTGAAGTGATGAGTGTAATATAATTTAAAGTGAATACAAAATAAATTAATTCAATAATAAATTTAATGGATAAATTAGAAGTGGGTTAACCCTAAAATAAGGAAAGTGGGCAAAGTGGCCTAGAAGATGTTTTTAAGGAAACTACTTTTAGAGTATAAATAAGAGGCAAGACTCTCTCATTTAAGACACACTTGATAATATTGAATAAATATAGGTGTATGAGGTAACCAAAGGATATATAAGCTGAATTTATGAGTAAAGTGAAGAAAATAAGGCCGTAATTCAAGGAGGGATAAATTCTTTTGATGATGCTTTCTAAGGTATTTTTTTTTAAGTCATCTCACCATTTTCACAACAAATTGTTTTCTAGAATGATTTAGACCGTGAAATTTCTATGCCATTGAGGAAACATATCCAAGTATCTTTGGTAAATAATTTAGCTTTTGGGCCATGGCATTTTTGGAGCTACACTCCTTGGAAAATAGGGTTTGTCGCTAGTCCTGAAACTAGTCAAAAATAGGTGTTTTGGGTAAACACATCATAACTTCTTCATAACAGATCCAAATTTAGTAAGAACAATTTTTTTGGTTAGAGTGTAGACTTTAGTATGTTTTGTAACAGTTTCAAATCAACACAACAAATATTTCATGCGATGCATGCTTTACAAGGTCACTCTCTAGAATAAGCCATAATTTAGCAAGGTGTGTCATTTTTGCCATAACTCCTTTTCTGAGAGGTTCCAAGTAGTGACACCTGGAGGAATTGTATAAAACACACTAAAGAACATTGTGTATCAGTTTCATATATTTACTCATTATAGGTATGTGATCATATACACCAGTTCTATTACAGAGTTACAAATCATATTTGGATGATGAAATTGATGAGGGCTTTTGGTTGAGGTACAAGTTGGGCACATGGTTGAAAAAAGTAGTTGTTGAGTTGGAATATACATGCGGTGTATAGTTGATGATGTTGGTACATATTGATGATTCATAGTTGATGAGTACTTGACACATGATTGGTACATACTTGGTACATGGTTGATTACACTTGTTTATGGTACAGGTTGATTACAGATTGTTTGGTACAGGTTGGTGCATGGTTGATGCACTTGTTTATGGTACAGGTTGATTACAGGTTGAGGTATAGGTTGATGCATGGTTCAGGTTTATTGGTACATGTTTATAGAGGTATATCTCATAGTGATAGTGTGATAGTGGTTCCATCATTCTACTTCTAGTTCAGGGCGGTTGGACGGGGCAAGGACAGGTGGTTTTAGCCACCTTCTAGTTGTAGCCAGAGAACATAGGGGGTTGTAGCCTCCTTCTGGTTGTAGCTATAGAATTGGGGAGTTGGAGCTTCCCCCAGGTTGTAGTCTAAGAAACTAGGGGGTTGAAGCGTCCTTCCATTTGCAGCTGGAAAATAAAGGAAGTTGGTGCTTCCAATGAATCTAATTCTTCAAGACATATAATATAAATCATTCCATGGTTTTCTCCCGATTTGGGTTTCCATGTAAAACACTGGTGTACTGTGTATGTGTGTGATTTTTCATTTCTTATTGCTCATTATTGGACAATAATTCTACATTGATATAACACTTGGATTATTTGGAGAAAAAGAATTATAATTACGCTATTACTGATTCACGCCCCCTCTCAGTAATCCAACAATTGGTATCGGAGAAGGTTCCATCAGAAATTAGTTTAACCACTGAAAGGTAGATCATGGAGAGTAACAACTCATATAAAAATGGAATACCACACTTTGATGGATAGAAGTATGTTTTTCCGAGCATAAGGATGAAGACATATATCCAAACATAGTGGTTTGAAATTTGGAAATCAATTGTAGATGGATACACAGTACTAGCAGTTCCACCAATAAATGAAAAAAAAGTGAAACTTGGTCAGAATAATTCCAAAGCTACAAATGCACTTTTGAATGGTCTCAGTGAAATAGTATTCACCAAAATTACACATTGTAAATCTGCCAAAGAGATTTGGGACAAGCTTCGAAATATTTATAGAGATACAAAAGTCAAAGAAAAAAAATTTCAAACTTACAGAGGTCAGTTCGAACAACTAAAAATGAAGGAAGATGAGAATATTGCAGCCTACTTCTTAAGAGTTGATGAAACAGTGAATGCAATCATAGGATTGAAAGTTGAGTTGAGTTGACTTCTATAGAGGTAAGCTTCCTTTAATTTGTTTTAATTGTGATGGTATTGGTCATTTTGCTAACAAATGTCATCATAAGAAAAAGAGAAATGATGAAGGTTACTCAAAAGGAAAACACACACATAAAGAAAAAATAACTACAAAGAAAGATTTCAAGAAAATCTTATGCATCAAAGAAGACATCTCATGATCAGATGAATATGAAATCAGTGACAATGAGACATGAAGAGTTCTATTCATGGCAGTGAAAGATTCTGATAAAGAAGACTCCAAAGAAGAATATGAAGAAGCCGAAGAGGTATATGAAGAAGTCAAAGATGAAATTAAAGAGGCAGAAGTTGACTATCGAGAAGAATTAATGTGTGTCATAGAAGTTATCAGAAGAGAAAAGAAGAAAAACAAGAAACTACAAGAAGAACTAGACAAAAAAAAGGACACTCGGGAACTAGAACAAATGATCAAAATATTGAAGGTTCAAATAGAAGAAGATAAAATAATTGAAGAAGTACTCAAAGAACAACTAGACAAAAATGACAAGATCATTGGAAACTTGGAAGCAGAGATTGTCACATTAAGAAAGGATATTCAAAAGAAAAATATGTAGAATAGCTCAAAAGTTTTGGATGACATTATTAGCAGTCAAAAATCTCATCTTGACAAGTCTAGACTTGGATACAATCAGACAAGAAAGGGATCAAGATCCAAAACAACAGAGTAAGAAACAAATCCAAGAAGCTATGCAGAAACAATCAAAGGGGATAGGAAGATGTACAAGGAAGATTACAGGGATACTCCTCCATCAAGCAGATTTAGATTTCAGAATCAACAACAGACAGATAGGCCTCAAGAAGAAGAAGGATTCATAAGAGCACCTTCTTTCATAAGATCTTCAACTCCCAGGTATCAAACTATATTTTTTGGTTTCTGTTATGCATGTAATAATTTTGGAAATAAAGATGTGAATTGTAGAACTAACAACAGGAACAATAACAACTTTGAGAGTCATACACAAAGGGGTTACTAAAGAAGACCTAGTGAAACACAAAGAAGAAGTTACAATAGGTTTGAATCTTTGAGCACTGAAGTGGAATGTTACAAATGTAACAATTTTGGACACATGGCCAAAAACTGCAGAATGACAGTTCCTCCTAAAGAACCTCAAAAAAATAACAACAATCACAGACAAGAACCTCAGAAAACGACATGGATAAGAAAGCAAGATCAATATAGCAATGAAGAATGCACAGTCGCTCTACAAGCTAAGCAAAAGAAACATGGTTGGTATTTTGACAATGGGTGCTCAAAACACATGACAGGTGATAGAGACAAATGTTTTACATTGTGAAAGGAAATAAATGGATCAATCTCCTTCGAAAATGATAATTCATCCAAAATCCTTTGAGAAGGCACAATCCGAATTGGGAACAAGAATAAAAAGGCACAAAATGTTCTACTGGTAGAAGATATGAAACATAACCTTCTATGTGTGAGTCAAATGTGTGACCAACGTCATAAATTTACTTTCAATTCACAAAAGTGTGAGATAAGAAGAGAAGGTTCATGGGAAATTGGTCGGTACAACTACAAGAACTTCAAACAAAATATATGTGTTAAGTGAAATTGGAAATGAAAAGTGTTGTCTAGGAAAGGAAGATGAAAGTTGGCTATGGCACAAAAGAATGGGTCACATGCATTTTGATAACCTTGTCAAAGTCAACAAAAGAGAAACAGTCAGAGAAATGCCATAGATCATTAAACCAACCAACACTTTATGCAACCATTGTCAACAAGGAAAGAAAACAAAGACCAGGTTCAAATTGAATGAATATTCAACAACAAGACCACTGGAAATTGTGCGTACTTATCTAGTTGGACCAATTACAACAAAGGGCTTAAAAGGTGAGAGATACTTTATGTTATTAGTTGATGCTTATACAAGAATGACTGTAGTTTTCTTTCTCAAGAACAAGTCAGAAGCTTTTGAAAACTTCAAGATCTACAATGAAATGGTTGAAAATGAGATGGATTCAAGAATCAAATGCTTGAGATCTGATAATGGAGGATAGTTCACTTCAAAGGAATTTATGGACTACTGCACCAGTCATGGAATATAAAAGAAATTCTCCATTGCTAGCATACCTCAACAAAATGGAGTTGTTGAAAGAAAGACCAGGACAATACAGGAAATGGATCGAACAATTCTAATGTATTCTAATTTGACAAATATATTTTGGACACAGGCAGTGCATACAACAGTTCATATTCAAAACAAAGTCATGCTCAGAAACAACAATTGTAAAACTCCCTACGAGCTATGGAAAGGAAGACCAACAAATGTGAAGCACTTCAGATTTTTTGGAAGCAAATGCTACATCAAAAGAGAAGATGGCAGAATGAGAAAGCTTGACTCTCATGTGGACAAAGGAGTACGTGTTGGTTACTTGAGTATAAAGGAAACATACAAGTGTTACAATATAAGATTGAACAAATTTGTGGAAAGCATCAACGTAACAATTGATGAAACAGATAGACTAGAATCAAAGGAAGAAGAAAACAAATCAATGGAACAACTTTTCAAAGAAGAAGAAGTAGAAGACGAAGTAGAAGAGGAAGATGAAGAGAATACAATAGAAACAAAAGATCAAGTTCAACAAGTATCTCCAAAGACACCTAGCAAACGAGTACAGAAGAATCATCCTTCAGATCAGATTATTGGAAACAAAGATGTAGGAGTTGAGACTAGAAGAAAAATCCATTCACCAGAACAAACAAACCTAGCACTCTTATCTACAATTGAACCAAACTGTTTTGAAGAAGCCAACAAGGATGAATTTTGGAATAAGGCCATGAATGAAGAATTGGATCAAATAGAGAAAAATGACACTTGAGAACTGGTTCCAAGACCAAACAATAAGTATCTGATCAACACAAAATGGGTTTTTGGGAATAATTTAAATGAATATGGACAAGTTACAAGGAACAAAGCTAGATTGGTATGTAAAGGATATGCACAGATTGAAGGAATCGACTTTGAAGAGACATTTTCCCCAGTTGCCAGAATGGAAACAATCCAGTTTCTTTTAGCCTATGCATGCTCCAAAAATGTTAAAGCATATCATATGGAAGTAAAATCAACTTTTCTGAATGAGGAACTTGAAGAAGAAGTCTACATTGAACAACCAAAAGGATTTTAGTTTTCAGAGAACACAGATTATGTGTGTAAATTAAAGAAGTCCTTGTATGGTCTAAAACAGACTCCTAGAGCATGGTACTCTAGAATGGATAAGTATATGCAATAGGAAGGGTTCAGAAAAGGAAGTGCAGACAACAACCTCTACGTCAAGGTAAGTGAATTTAATATTTTATTAATTCAAGTTTATGTTGATGCTATTATTTATGGTAGTGATGATGACAGGTTAAGCCATAAATTTGCAAAAGATATACATAATGAATTTGAAATGTCATTACTTGGAGAACTATCCTTCTTTTTGGGACTTCAAATACATTAAAGCAACCAAGGAATATTTATTTCTCAAACCAATTATATCATAGAAATGCCAAAGAGGTTCAGAATGGAAGATTGCAAACCAGTTATCACTCCCATGCAAATTAGTTTCAAGTTGAGCAAAGATGATGATTCAAAGTCTACAGATTAGAGGAAATATAGGTCAATGATTGACAACCTACTATATGTGACAACATCCATACCAAATGTAATGCAGGCAGTTGGATAGGTGGAATGATTACAAACAACACCAAAGGAGTCACATGTGTTAGCAGTGAAGAGGATTTTCAAATATCTCAAAGGAACATAAGAGTTTAGATTATGGTATCCAAAAGGAAAGGATATATCACTTATTGCCTACACAGATGTAGATTAGGAAGTTTGTATTGATGACTGACGAAGCACCAGTGGAGAGGCAATCTACTTGGGTGAGTGTTTAGTATAATGGATAAGAAAGAAACAATCATCAATATATTTATCTATAGAAGAGGCATCGTATATTGCAGCAACATCATGTTGTACACAAATTCTTTGGATGAAACAAACTCTGATAGATATACAGGTTGAGTATGATGAGCCCAATCCAATCTATTTTGATAATACAAGCTCCATCAGTATCTCAAAGAGCCCAGTGATGCACTCCAAGACGAAGCACATTCCAATAAAATATTACTTTCTACGGGAGCAGGTTACAGAAAAGAACATCAGAGTTGAGTATGTGGGCACAAAATAACAAGTGGCATACATATTCACAAAACCACTTCCACGTGAATCCTTTGAATATATTCGCCAGAGACTTGGAGTTATTTCTACTCCAAAATGAATTATTTTTGAATGCTTATCTTATATGTCTTATATTTACACGAGGAAGCTCCATAAGAGGAGAGTTCAGTTAGGGGGAGAAACTCTGGATGGAGAGATACCTTTTGTTGATACTGAGAAGGGGGTGAATCAGTATCATGTACAATTTAAAACCTTTTTCAACTTATATTTAAACCATTCAACTATATCCAATGAGCAATGAACAATAGTATAAGAGTTACACCAATACACCACAATACACCATGCACAATATATGAGAAATAATCAATAGTTATTGTTCAAGGGAAGTAATGACTTCCAAAGGTAGCTACAGCTTCCAAATGTAAAGGGGGGATAAACCTCCAAGAGTAAGATACAATCCTCCAATATCAAGAGAGATTTGAACTCTCCATCCTTGCGCCTTCCTTCCACCCAAGAATATATGAGAGATAATAAAACTTTACATTAAATCATCACCATCAACCAATCATCACATATAACCTAATAATGCTTCCTAAGACTTCTTCAATTATTAGAGTAATCTGATCCTATATATAATATTACTCAATTTATTCTCCGAAACTCCAAGTTTCACTCCTTGAATCCTCCCCAAAAAGACATATAGCGAATATAAGACCCTATAATTATAGCGAATCAAGATCTTAACTTTTTACCATAGGTATGTCGATATGTCTTATCAATACCATATCAATTTCACCATCTGAATAATTCTAGAAAACAAGTTATAGCGAAAATGGTAAGATGACTTGAAAATAACATACCTTAGAGCATGTCACCAAAAGACTTCATCCTCCCTCTTATTTCCTCTGAAATTCAACTTGTATCAAAATGAATGTATAATGATGTTTATTTATACCATTTATGTCACTTCATTTTAACATTAGGGCCAACCTAACACTTTCTTATTTTGTAATTCATTTCTTTAATTATCTTCAG
>ML827267.1:39431-54961 GCA_009831015.1 Picea engelmannii | reverse complement strand
TGCCCCTTCCTTCCACCCAAGAATATATGAGAGATAATAAAACTTTACATTAAATCATCACCATCAACCAATCATCACATAGAACTTGATAATGCTTCCTGAGACTTCTTCAATTTCTGCAATTCTTCAATTATTAGAGTACTTTGATCCTATATATAATATTACTCAATGTATTATCTGAAACTCTTCCAAGTTTCACTCATTAAATCCTCCCCAAAAAGAAGTTATAGAAAGAATGGTAGACTTTATTCAATTCTGGTCTATTCAGGAGACCGAACTTGTACAGAATTCCCCATGCTCAATATTTAGTATTCGATTATGAAACCTACACACAAGAAACTAAAGTCCTTACTCTTTCCAATGAAATTTGTCCCACATTATTTGGATTCTCGATGAGGAAGTTATGATTGTTTTACCCGGAACACCTGTTTATTGACTAGCTTCAGGACTGGTCACAAACCCTATCTTCCACATAGTGTATCTCCATAATTATAGCGAATAAAGAGATGAATTTTTTACCAGAGGTACCTTGATATGTATTTTCAATACCATAGAGATTTCACCATCTGAATTATTCTAGAAAAACATTTATAGAAAAAATGGTAAGATGACCTGAAAATAACATACCTTAGAACACATCACCAAAAGACTTCATCCTCCCTTGAAATCCGACCTTCTTTACTTCTTATTTCCTCTTAAATTCAAATTGTATCAAAATAAATGTATAATGATGTTTATTTATACCAGTTATGTCACTTAATTTTAACATTAGGGCCAACTTGACACTTTCTTATTTTGTAATTATTTTCTTTAATTATCTTCAGGGCCTACATGTACTTCCTTCTTCAATTCACCTTGTCATCTTCAAAAATTCCTTTCTCCTCAACCATGAGGATCCACGTGATGTGCCACATACCACCAAAAACAACATGATGTATACTATCCATTCATGGGTTTTTTATATGCATGTGCATTTTCCTTCATGTCCAAATACCTTTATCAATCTTGTGGTCCAAAACCCATGACTAGGGTTGACATCAACGACAACAACCAATCTTCCAACACCTTTGCCATTGATGACAAAGGGGGAAATATTTATCAGATGCAGAGGATAGAGGCATGGTTCCACGATGAGCATGAGTGATATGATTTCATTATTGCATTAGAGTGTTTCCATCAGTGCCAAAGGGGGAGATTGTTGATTAAGGTTCGTTGTGATTGATGCCAACCCTTGAAGAAAGCCCCGTAGCACAAAGGTTGGGTAATGGACCCAATATTGTTTGATGTAAATATGACTCTTTATTTTCTTTTCATGGTTGATAATAAGTGGAAATGGATGAACTCCAAAGTGGTCCCCTTATGGTGAAAGCCCTCATGGGAAGATGCTTTGCAGATTGAGTTATCCTAGAAGTATGGTTAGAGAACCCATGCTTATTTGTAGAATAATGAGATGAAATCCAGTGAATTTTTCAATGAAACTATCCTAGATGTATAGTGAGTTTCATTCCATTTATGGTGGTATGTGGAATGTCACATAACCCCTCACGGTTAGAGAGTTATGGCCATGAAAATTTGGAGAACCTAGGTTTGGGTAATGGACCCAAGTTTTTTTTATGGATAACAGTATGATTTTTGATATATTTTTAGGTAATACTATTCTATATGGATAGTACATATCATTCCATTTCTGGTGGTATGTGTAACATCACATAACTCCTCATGGTTTGAGATTTATGGCCTTACAAAGTTGGAGGACCCTCATATGTCATCTAGAAGCCCCAAAAGGTCAAAGTAGTCAAAGTGGTTTAAGAGATTTTAAAAGGTAAATAATAAAGTGAAGTGATGAGTGTACTATAATTCAAAGTGAATACAAAATAAATTAATTCAATAATAAATTTAATGGAGAAATTATATGTGGGTTAACCCTAAAATAAGGAAAGTGGGTAAAGTGACCTAGAAGATGTTTTTAAAGAAGCTACTTGGAGAGTATAAATACGAGACAAATATATCTCATTTAAGAAAAAATTGAGAATATTGAATACCTACAGGTGTCTGAGGTAAAAAAATGATATCTAAGTTGAATTTCTGAGGAAAGTGAAGAAAAGAAGGCTGGAATTCAAGGAAGGGTAAATTCTTTTGATGATGCTTTCTAAGGTATGTTTTTTTCAGGTCATCTCACCATTTTAACAATAAATTTTTTTCTAGAATGATTCGGACCATGAAATTTATATGAAATTGAGGAAACATATCCAAGTATCTGTGGTAAAAAATTCATCTTGTGGGTCGTGGAATTTTTGAAGTTACACTCTGTGGAAAATAGGGTTTGTGGCTATTCCTGAAACTAGTCAAAAACAGGTGTTTTGGATAAAAACATGAAACTTACTCATAACAGATCCAAATTCAGTAAGACCAGATGTGTTGTTTAGAGTAAAATCTTTAGTATTATTTGTAACAGTTTCAGATCAATTCAACAAATATTCCATGAGGGGCACGCTCTACAAGATTTCTCTCTAGAATAAGCCATAATTCAACAAGGTGTGCCATTTTTTCCATAACTCGTTTTCTGAGAGGTTCCAAGTAGTGACACCTAGAGGAATTGAATAAAACACACTGAAGAACATTGTGTATCAGTTTCAGATCTTTATTCATTACATGTATGTGATCATATACACCAGGTCTATTACAGAGTTACAAATCATATTTGGATGATGAAATTGATGAGGGATTTTAGTTTAGGTACAAGTTGGGTACATGGTTGAGACAAGTAGTTGATGAGTTGGAAAATACATGAGGTGTATAGTTTATGATGTTGGTACATACTGATGAGTCATATTTGATGAGTACTTGACACATGATTGGTACATACTTGGTACATGGTTGATTGCACTTGTTTATGGTACAAGTTGATTACCGATTGTTTGGTGGAGGTTGGTGCATGGTTGATGCACTTGTTTATGGTACAGGTTGATTACAGGTTGGGGTACAGGTTAAATCATGGCTGATGCATGGTGTTGTTCCTAAGTTTGTACTTTAAGGAAATAAAGTACACCATCAAGTCATCCGAAAAGAAAGAGAGGGTTAAGGATAAAAAGTAGGTTACATGAAAGCATTATGGCTGATTCCTTAACTGTCTCTGTCTAGCTTCCCAGTTTTGTTGGATGCTAATGTCTCTTTCAATTACTGCCCATGAACATTCTAACTCAACCTGGTTATTTGTTGTCTGTAGGATGGTGTTAAATAAATTCAAAGCAATGCTCATTTGATTCGATAGTCCAGGTTTGATATTCGGTTGTCGTGTAATTGGAACAGTCACGAGGGAAGAAGACTGAAAGGATAGATTTTTTGTTTTCTTTAAAGGCTCGCTATTTATGTTTCAAAGCATATAAGAAGAACTCCAAAGACCTACAATTAATTGTATGACAAAAATAAATGGCGTTTATGGTATCTGAGTTAAATTTCGAAAGGGGAATGTGCATGAAATGAAAATAAAACATAGAGCTGGTGAAAGAGGTGAGGCATCAATTGAAGAGGAATCTCACTTTGTGATAGAAGAAGAAAAATAGTTAGGAAGAACTCTTAATGAATCATATGATATTGAAATCTAAAACATTTGCAGGTCTTGTATCTGCTGATAGTTGATATAGAGGAAAGGTTGTAAACGATTAAATTACAATAATAATTAATTACCACAATAGAGGTTGTACTAAATTGTAGTTAAGTATTCATTAAAAATATATATGAAAAATATGAAACAATGGAGAAACACATAACTCAAACTCGACCAGATCTGGAATCTTCAATCTTTATTCGCATTAATTCAAAAATATCTTCAAATTCTTCCTTACAATGCACCCAGAAAAATCCATCTCTCAGTATCCTGAAATTATGTTTATACCAGACCCCCGATGATTGTTGGTTGGTGATCTCCTAACTCGCAGGGGAAAACAGTTACAAGAATTTCAAACTCCAACCGTTTGCATGATAATCATTTATTTTCCTATCATCTTGATAATGTAAGTTTTCAAAATGATACTTCATTGTTTTACTGAAGTATCTCCTTCTTTTGACCTGATACATTCAATACATTTTTCAAGAAAATGTACGAAATTTCTAGGAAACTCTAGAAGATCCTTTTCTTCAAATAAATAGAATTTTCTCTGAGTTTCTGGAAGCCGATATTCAATTTCCTTACCAAAAAACTTGATTGATTGAAATTTCAAGTTTGGTTTCACTAGCCACTTGTCTACTAGGGTAACATCAATTTCCTTTAATTGTGAAATTTCCAACCGAATTTTGTTCAAACCCTCTTTGAAATTCAACTGGTGTCTTACAATGTTTATTTGTCCTAATTGACCAGTGCAATTGTCTCTTCCAATACCTAATGATTCATTTTCCAATAAATCAAAGATTCTTTCACAATCATCTTTGATTTATTTGACTATTTTCTTATATTCTGCTATGTTTTTTTCCCATACCTTGGGCATGATATCGCCTCTAATCCGCTCTGTGACAGAAATATTTATAGTTTCGATACTTCTTCATTTTCAAAACATAAAACTGCCTTTTGGAAAGTGGCCCTTGTTGCTTTAGCTTCTTTTTCTTTAAAAAAAATATTGTCAAAAGCATGTCTTGTTTCCTAAAAATAATTTTGAATAATATCTACTTGGGAGATTACTTTATGTTTCTTAGCTTCTATCTTTGCATGTATTACCAGTTATTGGTCCTGAAAATTTTTTAGGTCTATAACCTGGCATTTTATTGAATTCAATTTAGCCTATAGTTGTCTTACCAATTCTTCTTGCCGAATAAATTGTATTTGGATAGTCTACATCTTCTCGTTCATCTCGTCTAGACTTGACTTAAGCAATTGAATTTCCTTCTTTTCAGCAACTCTGGCCTGCTCTAGACCTTTTTTTATTTTTTCTTTGATATTTTTCTCAATATCTTTCAGTTGATCTTGCAATTGGATTATCATGCGGTTACTCTATTCCAACCTTGCTCTGATATTTCTAACACTGAAAAGATTTGTTGTCACCAGTGCTCCCATGGAACCTGCCATCTCTGTAGCGAAATCTCCCTCTTCCAAGTTTTTCCCATCCACCAACACCCTGCGTTTCTTTACCATACCACCTTATCTCATATACATCTCATGTTTTAATACAAACTTCCTCTTTTTACTGAAGAAGTAATCAGAGGGAGGAATTTCTTCTCTGGAGATAGGGTCGAGGTCACTAGCATATATGACTCCTACCTGAGGGAAACCAAAAGTATATTGTAAAGGGGTCAAGGAAGTGATGGGATTACCCAACTCTATGGATTTTTGTTCCCCTGTTGTCTTGGGAGTATCAATATGAATAGTAGATGGTGAAGGGGGGGTATATTAACTGGACTCAGGAGGTGTCTCAAACCCTTTTTTTGCTTCTTCTCTTGGATTCTTTTCCCGTGGGACTTATTTATTTTGTGAATACCCTTTGACCTCTTGTGGGTTTTCCTCGGTGTCTACTTTATTCTGTTTTTTCTGTCCAAATCCTGGGGGAATGTTTTCTTGTTCTAGAGGGATGTTGTTGCTTCACCCTGCAATACTTTGGGCAAAATGCTTTGTCTGTGTCTCTGGAAGGTTAGAATACTAGTTTGCAAATTTAATGATAACACCTATACCTTGTCTAACACTTCCTCATAGGTTTTGACCCCTTTGAAAATGTTATCGTGAGGGGATTCCTCATGTTCAAATGTTTTCATGCCAAAATAAGCCATGTGGCTTCCCACTGTTTGATAAGGGTCGTTCTTTCTATGTTCAAGATTCACCAACTTGACCTCCTCTAGAGATACAACTTCAGTCTTGGAATGACCCAGGTTGAGTAGTGAAAACCTTCCAATCTGTATGGAAAAGACTGGCCAAAACTTATTTTGAGATGTCTTTAGTTCTATTCCAATACCACATGTTATTATTTGATGAGCTACCTCCCTGCACACCAGTTTGTCAGGGAGGAATTTAGGAAGTGCATGAGGAGGGATAGAACATCCGAAAACCCTGATATAGGAGAAATTGTCCTCAATAAACCAATAAGCAACTACCTTGAGATTTCCTATGACCGACTCTGAAATACAGGGGGGTGCATAGCCATACAACATTTGATGCACTGGTATCAAAATGAAATGAAAAATTTCATAAAAATAATCCTAAACATTTTCTTCCCATAGCTTAGAATGATATTCATGAATTGGTTCAGTGTAGGTTGGGTTCCAACTCCAATTCATCAAAGGGAAAGGAGTCATGAAAAATATAGCGTCCATGATATATGCCGACATGTAAAAGGCTATTGGTCGTCCATTGGATCTCATGGTTTGATACTCCATAACCTCCTTATCTAGGTTATTGTTGATGGGCGAAATCGACCGTCCATCAATTAAGAGAGTGGAACCGGTCCGAGGTTGTCTAATAACCCAAGCCGTTTGGAATGGACCACCCTGACGAGTTTAACGGCTCCATTTTCCGCCCTAAGGTCTCATATGGAAACCAAAGAGAAATGATTTGAGCTAAGAAATCTAAAAGGAAACTAGAAACTAATAAAACAAAGACAAAGAACTAAACTAATAAAAGAAACTAATAAAGCAAACTAAACTAACTACACTAATCTAACTATAAATTACTAACTACTTATATATACAAGATACTAATTATGATTATAATAACTCAAATCAACTACCTAATTATCTATTTAATTACAGTTTATACACAAATATACATTGCATACAATCTACAGATTTGAATAAAACCTGTGAAACTAATTTTCTTGCTGTCCCAAAACAGCGAAGATAACTCTTTTTTTATTTTATGATTTATGAATAAGAAAGTAAACTAACTGAAATTAAACAAATTAAAATTATATCTATATTAAACTACTTAATGAAAACGGTAAACTACACTAATTAACCTGGAAACGCTCCAGGTCTGTCCTGTGTATGATTGCTTCTTAAGCTGATTGGAGGAAGAAATTCACACCATTTAGCCCTTAAGCTTCTCGCAAAGGATCAGATATAATGCTTCCTGAAGTATGTTACATGACAAACAAAACATAAAAGAAATCATAACAATTTTCTGATTATAAATTCCTGCAAAAGGGAAACCTATTATGCAGCAAATTTATATATTATAATTCAATTCATGAAGAAGACAAAGCTATCATCCATAAACAGAATCTACAACTGTTACGTCCTTTATCTATTTAGGAAGAGACAAGATATAGATAACAGAAATAAAATTATATCACTTGAATTTGATTTAGATAACAAAGTAATACTAAATCATAAACAATATGATATACAAAACATGGAACAAAGTGTTGATATATTGAAAAGCAAAAGCTATGACAAGACACCAGTTCTGCTCTAGTTTGAATCAAAATTTTGTATCTTGGTTCTCCCACAACTGAGGATGATCGATTATTACAAAACCATAAGTTTATATAGGTTTCTCACAAGGTAAAACATCCTTGTGAATAATAGCAAACAGTTTACACAATCTGGGAATAATCCCAAAAATCCCTTAAACTAAGCAACTAAAATGCAAATGAAATCCTTAATATATCTTCCAACTGCTCCTCATATCCATAGCCAATTCGAATTTTCCTGTATTAGACACAAAGATCAAGTTAGAAGAGTATTTTATTAAGAAAATAATAAAAAAATGACTTCTATAGACTCAGCTACAGAATCTTATGATTCTGTAGCTGATCTAGAATAGCAAACATGACCAGATATATAACAAAACCAAATTGAATCCAATCATATTTTAATACTCAAATGATTCAATAATCCTTTGAATCAAATCAAATAAAAAAGAACGTAATCAAAACAGGGTAGGGATGCTCTGTTTTTCCAATCAACATAAGATCGAATGAAATCTTATCAAAACTGTTTCATGAATGTAATCAATGGTAACCATATCGTATGAGATACAAAACAATCATCATCGATTTGCATAAGATTCAGCTCATTTAATCAATTGCCAATATAGAAATCCTGTCACGATTTTATGCGTAACCATAACCATAGAATCCAGCCACAGAAAACATTTGCTGAGCTTTAAATAGTTCATAGGTATGACCGAAAACAATGGTCGTAACTATCATTAACCAATTATAATTGTAACAGCAGATTGATATCATTCAATTTAAAAGAACGATATGAAAATAACATCGGACGGAATCAAACTTCATACATATCAACCCAAAAGTCTTCATGTTCGATCACTACATAGTCAACAGATAGAGGTGTGATAAAATCGATATAATTCATAACCTGGGCAATGATCAATGTGAATCTTTACTGAGCTAATTATAGAAGTGAAATCGAAACTTTGAACAAGATCTAATTCGAGCAGTGATAAGAATCGAATAAGTTGCAATTAGTTATGTATCAACAGAGCAACATCAGATTTGGTCGCAAAATGTTGAAAGAGAATTTAACCCATTTATCAATTACATTAAGATAAAAACATAACCAATTCCAATCGTAGCATTAGCTGTATCAAAAAATCAGCCTATTTAAAACAACTTCGCTTATTATCAGGGCATTCAACTGTAGCTAAATTTGAACAATCATATCTACTTGACTATCCATCGAATCGAAAATAAATCCAACCGAATCTTAAACCATAACAAAATTATGTACAACGGAGCATGCCTATGCAACAGAGCAAGTGAAATATGCACACAGAGTATAATATAAATGAGTGGAGATTATACCATTACAGTTGTTGAAACTATGTCAATTTTGAATTGACAATAGCAGTAGAAGATTCGACATTCTTGAACAGGATTGACCCAGTAGTTCATTGCTTCTTATCGTTGGGTTGGTCCTTTGTCTTCTGGCTAGTGAGCTTTGTCACTTGGCTTTCCAAATCGTGGATTCTGGACTGTAACATAGGTACATCCAAGTAATATCTCTCTAACCACAATCCACACTGATCACAAGGTGCAACAGCATTTTGAAAAGAAGGGGGTTTCGATGATTCCCCAAGGGTTTCATGGGATGGTTTAATACCAGAAAAATCAGGATTATCCCACAGACAGGGAGGTAAGTTTTTAACGAAATCGTAAGGAGGTTTGTTACACAAGCCCTCAGAGTAAGGATACTCCTCGGCGAGAAATCGTTCCACCTCAGAATCCGAGTCTTCGCTGACCGCGATAGGCTCTAATTTAATAGGGGGCTTGGATTTATTCCTCGCCATGCGCGAAATCTGTCTTGCATTTTTCTTTCCTTTAGAATTAGTACCAGTCTTAGGTTTTGGCTTTCCAGTCGTGGGTTTATTCAGTTCAACTCGCTTAGTCACAGCCATAGGTAAACTTGTAGGTGGGTCGGGTTCAGGTTTAGGTAGTAAAATATTATAAGGCACAGGGGTAGGATTGGTCTCGGTTACCACGAGCTTGTCAACCTGTGGAGGGTTCAACTCTTCGAAATGATTACGGCTGAGGAAATCAGCCCAATAATCATCGTGCAACCTTAACTCGTAAACCAGTATCAACTTAATCAAACCTAAATGAAAAAGGCTGGTGTCATCTTGGCTACACTTGTATCTTTTAGCCATTTTGAATAAGCTTCGATGCAAATAATGGGGCATACTGAGCTCAAAACCCATAAACACCATTAATAAACGCAGGTGAAACAGGAAGACGAAACCATACCTGCCTTCACACGTAATGAATCGCTTGATAATCATCAAGAGATCATACCAGCGGGGTTTCAACATCTTCGCAGGCAAACCTCTGTCACAAGAGTCCACTGTCCGAGACTGAAATAACAATGTCCATGGGACATCGTCAACCTTGCAGTTTTTAGACCATTTTTGTCCCGTAACAGGCAAGCTAGTCACCGAGCTAAGGAATTGTTCAGTGATTTCAAGCTGGACATCTCCAACTTTGGCTCGGTAGCCATCAAACGACAACGCAAATTGTCGAGCCACAGTGATGTTGTAACCATCAAATTTCCTTATAAAAGCAAGCCACCGGAACTCTTTCAAGTCGTTAAATGCACCATCAAACATTAGCAGGGCCTGGCACCCATTGGGCTCTGCCCTTACGACAGGAGCCATGGCTTTTGCACACGGTAGGGTTCGAGCTAAATGAAACAATGCACAGAGTCAATGAACGATAGGGTTTGATAGTTTCATCGCTCGACGAGACCCGAATTAACTGCATGCGTGCGAAGGTGGTGGCATTACCACCACCACGCATTGTATTAATTACCATGTACAGTGTTGTTACAATCATAATCACTTAAACCATGCGTATCGGCCAGCAAATGGGTGAATCATCATATCAACGTGTCGCTCATCCGAGTCAGAACCAACACCGTATGTGATAATCACGTGCCAAGTGTTTAAGTTTAATCAACATGAAATCCAATGATCAGTCGTGTCAATTCAAACGTTTCAAACCGATGTTAATACATTCATGCCAATGCATAGTTCGAAACCATTTCTCGCTCCATGTGATATCAAACTCACAAAATAATATATCAAGGGTTCAAACCATAAAATTGAAAATCCAAAAGGTTGATCAAAGCGCTTTTGCCAAGCTCAAACTACTGCCACTTATATGAAGCCAAACTTATCATATTGCCAATGTGTTTTTAGCATAATCAAGGTATAAAAACATTGCAACCAATGGCCATATGAAAATGATAAGTTAAGAGTTCAAAACAACACGAATCATGTCATATGTAAAATCAAAATCGATTATAGTCCTTATGACATCAAAACATAACTCATAACTTAATATTTATCAAAGAAATCAAGTTGCGCAATTAAAGTGAATGGATATAGTTTGAAGAAACTTTTTGCAACGGTGTGATAAACCAATGGTCAAGTGTTTTTCAGTTAAATCAATAAAAATGACGACAGTCAGAGTAACGAAAGAGGTGTTTTCACACTTTCAGTTGTGAAAACTGTAGCGAAACCAAAATGCAATCGTCGCAAAAATGAAACAAATGTCTAGAAGTACAATGTGACGATGACTTGTCATTTGGAAGACAAGGGGTGTAGGCAGCTTTTTAGGGAAAAAATTAAAAAAGTAATTGGCTGCCAACAATTATCTGATATAATTTTGTTCCAGTTGAAGCTATAGCCTTCGACTGCTTCATGTAAAAGGGGCACCCATTCTACAGGGAAATGGGTAGGACTTTTCTTCCTGAAAAGTCTACATAACATCATAGCCACATAAACCATGTACTCATTCAAAGAGGTTGTGGCATAAACGTTATGGGTATCGGCCCTGGATTTTGGTGGGTGTCTCCACCAGTCTTTGATTATGTCGTGGTATGTTTGTTCTTCTTCTGTGCATTCTTTCCTTTGAAATTCACTTACGAATTCTTTATTATAAACATGTTTAGAATTGGGAGACAGTTTGTACATTACTTGTATATGCTCCAGTCTGAAAGAGCCAATTATGACCCCTTGGCTATCTAGAATGCTTCTGGTTTACACGTCTATCCTCTCCAAATCCCAACTCATCATGTCGTTGTATGTCATGAGTTGTGGGCACGTGGTTACTTTATGAAGTTCGGAATCTACTATGTCTTGAAGTTTGTTTTCAAAATCATCGAGAAAATTCTTGATTTCGTAGTCCAGGGTTAAAAAAAATTTCCTCCATGATTTGATGGAATCTATGGCATGTGGTGTAGTATCAGACACGACATCTCCTTCTGGACTTGAATTTTCAGCTACTTCTTCACTTTTCTTAGGTGCCTTTCTAGGTGCCATAATTTTCGTGTTTAGGATGAATTCCCGTCACAGAGAAAAATGTGTAAGCTTGTTGAATGCAATTCACTTCTGAATTCAAACGATAAGAATGAAATTAGGAAAATGAAGCCTCTATTAACCTTTAACTCTTCTTACGACGGATGTACCGAAATAGGTGGTAAAAATATAATGTCTTAATGGGGGAGATATGCTGAGAGATACACAGTTAAGTCAAAAATATCTCTATTCGTCGATTACAGATATTACTGTATATCGACGATTTCAAAATTGGAGTTTCGAAAGGACTGCTTTCACCAAATCCCGAAATGCAAAACATCAAAATTCATTTTAATCTTTAATAATATCATTTTAGACTAACTTAAATTTGTTTTAGACTTTGTTAAAGAATTCATGATTTTGTATTTCGAAATTTCGGGGATCCTGTAAAACTGAGGTATGTCATAAGCAAACCCCGAATTGCAAAATCACGATGGGATTAGTTTAGACACTGATTACTTGTATTAACGCTTTAATCAATTAATATTAGTAATTAACTTCTTCTTTTCAGAAAATCGGGGACCGGGATTTCAAGGGTTGACACTTTGACAACACTTTGATACAAAGAAACCCGAATCACGAAAGATTAATGAATTGTTGATTGTGTTTAAGAGTTTAATTAATCACGATTAAATGATACTTTGTGAAACACGCGTCGGGACTTATATCACCTACTTATTCCTTTTTATTATTACTTTAATATAAATCCTTTTCAGGATTTCAACACTGGGAGTCTGGAGTTGTTAGTTAGGAAAAAATGCTTTTTGAAAGGATGAATCCCGAAACCAAAAAAATCGAAAGACTTTTGACTCTTTTTTAGGACTAAGGACGGCTCCATGACTAACCAAAAGCAAATCTTTAGGTTTAAAGGGATACAAAATTAAACTTCATATCAACATTAGGCTCCATCTATGGATCTTGTGTCCTTGTGGGATGAGAAGAACATATAGACCAGGTGCCTTCATTGGGTAAATGGGGTCAATAATTCAACTTTGTGAAAAGGACTAGGAGGGAAATTGAGACAAGACTTTAGGATCTCTGCATTTGATTTTGAAAATTCTTCAAAAATAAAACATCTGATTTTCTCGAGTTAGGTTCTAAATAGATTTCCTTTTCTGAAACTAACCTTAGATCTATATAAGATAATCAAAACCAAATTAACCATTCTACCATGTTTCATCTAATTTCGTTTGCATCAAGGTAAAGTAAATTTAAAGGCGTCAAATTAGGGGATCCCATAAACCTATAATGTGAATCCAACAGAAAGAAGAAAAGTTACCAACGAGTCTTGTAATTCATGTATAACATCCTTATCAGATGTAAAGATATTGCTTCACTGCCAGGGAGCATGTTCAGTACCCTGATGAAGTTATATGACTTCCCATATTGAATTTCCTTTCACCACTTCATTGTTTTTTTTTTTAAGCATTTAAATGCTGAGATGAGGGAAATCAATATAATGAATTTCCTTTCTTCATCTCTTTGGACTAGATGGGGGAAATCAATATAATGAATTTCCTTTCGCCATCTATATTTGTATATTTTATTTTAATATGAAGTGGGGGCAATCAATAAGTATGTAATATACTCGGGAAGGTATCTGCTTGAACTTTTTAAGAACATAGACCTGCCAACTCACTTGAGTAACTCTGGACTAATCTTCTCTCTTACCTTCAAACGTCATTGGCTTTGGGGAAATTATTGAGGGAAAATTCTTGACATCTTCTTACAAGAATTTCCTTTAGTAAAACCAATCAATTTATTCTTGTTAGGAAGGATAATAAGGTTAGGATTAACCTAGACATACTTTTGGTTTAGCTAAAGTTAATGAACTATAAACTCAACCTATTCTCATTTTTGAAGGTTTGTTTGAGAATTTTCAAAACCAAAGTGAGACCTTGCTTTTCTCAAAGAACTTATGATAAACATTTAGGGTCATGTGGGAAGCGAGATTTACCATGCTTAGGGGGGAAGTAAAGGGCTTCAGAAAAACTACTGCACACATGATCGTTTTTAAGATTTTCTTAGTTAGATTTAAAAGCTTTTCCTTAAGTCCCCTTTTCTTCTTTTCTTTTTGCAAAAAAAAAAAAAAATTACCGAAGGAAATGAAACTATACAGTAAGCATGAAAATAAACCGGTATGTACAATGAGAGTTCAGAAACACATTACTACATGAAGTGTTTGAGGTGCCTCCCATTTATAGGGGCGTTGATATTGTTTCCATTGATATTTTCTAATAAAAAAACATTTGTTTCCCTCAGAAGCTGAAATCTTATATGGGTCGGATCAGATTGGATCAAAATTGCCATGTTTACTAGTGTCTTCTCTCTTAGCTTCCCATTTCAGGACCAGATCACCAGGGAGGAAATCTTTATCTTTAGCTTTTCGATCGAATAAGTCCTTCATGTTATCCTGATATCTCTGTAACCTTTCATTCACTTCGGCCCAATTTTGATGAACTTCAACCAGCTGGTTTATCCTCTCGGTAACGTCATTGGGTTGTTCATTTGAATCTTGCCAAAGTTTCATCAGAGGCAGAGCAAGATTTATTGGTAAAATGATGTCGGTGACATATATCATCTGAAAAGGGGAAATCCCAATTGATTTTTTGGTACTCATCCTGTTAGCCCATAGAGCATATCTTAAATGGATATGCCATGGTTTTTTGTTTTCATTCAAAACCTTTTTGATCATGGTAATCAAACTTTTATTAGATGATTCAGCTATACCATTACCCTATGGATAGTAGGCTATGGAGTGTCCTAGTATGATTTTGTATTTTTGGCAAAAGCTGATCATTTACATTGACTTAAATGCTTGCGCATTATCAGTGACTACCTTCCAGGGACAACCAAACCTAGATAGAATATTTTCTTTAGGAAACTGATTACTACTGAGTCAGTTTCATTTCTCGTAGGAGCAACTTCCACCCATTTAGTGAAGTAGTCTATAGCATTTAGAATACACTTGTGTTGTGCGCTGGAGTGGGGATGAATTTCTCCAATGAAATCAAGGCCCCATTGCTGAAATGGAGCTTTGGATTTAGCCGAGACTAAAGGTAAGGATGGGACTTTCTCTTTGCCTATAAACATCTGATAAGGAGTACAAGTTTGGACTTTAGTGTTTACATCTATGAATAATTTAGGCCAATAATACTCGACTCTTAAAATTTTATAAGTTGTTTCCCACCAAGCATGATGTCCTCTGTACACTCCCACGTGGAATTCATCGATAACCCCTTCTGTTTTGGTCTCGACTAGGCAACTCAGCAGGAAACCCAGAGGGTCTTTCCAATACAATTTACCATATGTGATACAATATTTTACAGCGTGTAACTTCAATGTCCTATTTTTATATGGGGTTAATTCACTAGGACATTGAAGGGTCAGTAGGTAAGAAATGATATCGCGATACCAGATTGAAGTAGAGAAATTGTCTTGAATCTCAGTTGTGGGTGTAGTGACGTCAAGCTCATCTATTTCTAAAAATCACTCATTTTTTGTAGCTGATTTATTCCAAGTACTTTCAAATTTGATTCGGCTAGTAATTTGGTGAAACCCTGACCTTTGATAATTTTAGTTGGTTTGACTTTGTTAAGAACCAAACATCAATATAGCATACAAAAACCTCTAGAAAAGTACTCAACGCCTTGAAAAAGAGATAATATCAGATAATAAGCCTCTTCGAGGGGGCAACCTCCTTTTACCCCACTTAAATGTTCAAGTACAAGAT
>ML827266.1:39524-61895 GCA_009831015.1 Picea engelmannii | reverse complement strand
TTTTTTTTTTCATCTAAATGATCCAAAATATGAGTAAAACATATAGAGAAATATCTCAATAGGCCATGTATATCATGGTGAATAGACCATGAATACCATTGTTTAGTAGTTTAGATAGGACATTGTCATACAAATGACTTGAGTTCAAACCTCACGAAATATAAAACCATATTTTTTTAACGAAAAAAAAAGAAGTTATATTTCTATTTGAAATGAAAAGATAATACATTTTATATATAGTTTCAACATTTCTAAACTATCCCTCAAGATTGGTATACACGAACAAAATAAACAAAAATGTCATCACCATTATCTAATCCACATTATATTTTTTCTTTGAGCTCATATAGTGTTCTTCAAAGTATCTCTATACAATGTCAAAATATAATACATCAAGTTTTTAACAAAAAGTCACTCCAAATCTTTTAGAAAGCATTAAAAATCGAACGAGATGTCTTTAACTGTCAGATAAACAGACCACTGTATAAGTCTATCAATTCATCAGACACTAACATATAAGTTGTAACTAGAGAAAAAACAATGGAGCAGAAAGGGAAGAAATTATTGTTCATCCCATAAAAGGTCATGTGAATTCCTAAATTTTCCCATTTTTAGACTCCACCACCGTCCAAACTCCAAAATCTAGTTAAAGACCTTCTTTAGAGATAGCATCGACTTCATAGTTGAGCTCTTTATAGACATGTGAAAGATAAATGGAGTTGAAACCAAATTGGATGTTCTTTGCCTCTTTGAAAATAGAAAAAAAAAAACAAATTTTGCATTATGTTTATTCCCTTCATCCAATTTATAACCACCATAGACTCACTAAATATCTAAATGTTGGATAACCACCATAGACTCACTAAATATCTAAATGTTGGAGATCCCTTTCAAAGTATCTAATTATAAAAGTAATTTCAAAGCTAGCAACTCAACATAATTATTGGAACCCCCTCCTAATCTTGCCTTAAAATTGTAGAATTGATTATCATTTAGAAACACAATCCCCATTGCCCCACATGAAGGTGGGTTACCTTGACAAGCCCATCAAAATAACCCCAATCTCAAGATTTATCTATAGGCTCATGAGAGATCTATATTCAAGAAGAAACCTTAGGAGACGGCCAAAAGTTGGCAAAGATACTTTTACTATGTAAAGCACATTGAAAAGAAGGAATTTGACCATCTTCAAAAATTTTGAAATTTATAGCTAGCCATATACCCGAGGCTAGCTATAAATGATGAGCCTTAAAATATTTTAATTGTGGATGAGACTACCTAATCCGGATTATTTTCGGCACGAAACGAGAGTGGAGATATAATAAAGCAATGTACAGAGATATCTCAGATATCCAATAATATAACATAAATGTATCAGAGATGCAATCATAAACACAAAGATACACTAATACACAATTTTCTATTAATGAGTGAAAATGTACAAAGACTGTTAAAGTACATATTGAAAGACTCGCTAGAATGGTGGCACCTTATCTCTAAGAAGATATGTGTCCGCTACTCGCATTCGCAAGAAGATTATTTTACAATGAGGTTCCAAAGGCCTTTTTATCATAAATAAAATCGAAAACCCTAGCCCCGAAAGATGAAAAGCCAACAGTTTTGTGGACCTTGTTTTGGGTAGTTTGGTGTATCAACTTCCCGGGGGCGTAACTTTGGCATACAATCTTCGTTTGGGGTGCACGATATCTCATTGGAAAGGTATATTTGAGGAGATTCATTTAGGGGGCTCAATCAAATCGTTTGGATATAATTGAAAAGCTTGATCCCAAAAAACCTTCATTTAGGCCCTGAAAATGGCCTCGGAAGTTAAAAACTACTAAAAATAGTAGATTACCAAAATTGCCAGAAAACTGTTTTGAGCCAGTTGGAAAAGGTGGGTGGCCACCGATATCCACCTAGATCAATCCTCTCTCCTTAGGAACAATGGTATCCATTGCGTTGAGTGCCCAGGGGAGAGGGAAAAACATTTGTTGAATCTGCATTTTGATGAGTTGCTTGCCTTGTTGGAGAAGTTTCATTGTTTAGCTTGTTGAAGGTTGTCACGAACATGTGGTTGGAAGGGTTGGGCCTTTTCAACCAATCTGGCTACATGAGATGCCCGTGTGTAGAAGGAATCTTTACACTTTGTTGCAATCTTGTCGACTTCCTTCTGTTGGATAGAAGTTGCTTGGGCCGAGGTTGTAATGGTTGCAGTATCCTTTTGTTCACCTTTTGAACGGATTGTGAAGAAGCTGAATTTTGTAGTATGAGATACTACCTTGCGACACTGTTTAGGTGGAACAGTAGTCAGAACTACCACTAGTATTCTGTAGAGATGACCCCCCAAAGAAACGATGACACTGTGGGGTCGAGACTCATAAACAACATGGTGCTTCCACGTATATGGTTGGCCCAAGAGAACATCATAGACATCCATTGGGGCAACATCACATAGTACCCAATCCTTGAAGGGATGGATGTTGTATGAAAATCGACACTGTTGGCTGACACAGAGATCTCGTCCCTGGCGAAGCCAACCGATGTTGTATGGATGTGGGTGTGGTTTTGTCGACAATCCCAACTATTTGACGACCTTTGTTGAGATGAGGTTCTTCTGGCTTCCACTATCAACAATAAAATGTAGTGGGGTCCCCTTCACCCACATCTATGAATGAAAAAGGTGCTCCCCCTCTTCAAGATCTGTTGGTTCTTCTGGTTGAATTGTTGCGGTCGCGACAGTAGCAGTGGGGTGTGCGTTGATGATCTGCCTTTTACCAGTATTTTCAGAAACATATTCTTAATCAGGGTTTGGCTCCTTGTCTTTGATCTCGGCCACCAATGACTTTTTTGAGCGACATTCCTTGGTGTTGTGCTAGGGATTATTTTCGGCACGAAATGAGAGCAGAGATATAATAAAGTAATGTACAGAGATATCTCGGATATCCAATAATATAACAGAAATGTATCAGAGATGTAACCATAAAAACAAAGATACAGTAATACACAATTTTCTATCAATGAGTGAAAATGTACAAAGACTGTAAAAATACAAACTGAAAGACTCGCTAGAATGGTGGCAGCTTATCTCTGAGAAGAGATGTGTCTGCTACTCGCATTCACAAGAAGATGATTTTACAATGAGGCTCCAAAGGCCTTTCTATCATAAATAAAACCCAAAACCCTAACCCCAGAAGATGAAAAGCCAACATTTTTGTGGACCCCGTTTTGGGTAGTTTGGTGTATCAACTTCCCAGGGAAGTAACTTTGGCATATGATCTCTGTTTGGGGTCCATGATAGCTTGTTGGAAAGGTATCATCGAGGATATTCATTTAGGGGGATCAATTAGAGCCTTTGGATGTTATTAAGAATATCAATCCCAAAAAGCCTTCATTTAGGCCCTCAAAATGGCTTCGGAAGTTAAAAACTGCTAAAAATAGTAAATTACCAAAATTGCTAGAAAACTGTTTTGAGTCAGTTGGAAAAAGTGGGTGGCCACCAATATCCACCTGGATCACCACCAGGATTTGAAGAAATCAATTTTTGAGTCTCCATGCCACACATCTCTCATCCTTGTCAAGGACTCCATATCCTGCCAAACCCGTCTTGAATAGTTACAATAGATTAATAGATGATTTATTGTTTCCTCCTTCATTTGGCATAAGGGACATATGTAGGGCTTGTGCTTATTCCTCTTTTGAAAAAACAGTCCCTAGTAAGGGCCTTTTTCATTATAGCCTTTGAGTGGAGCCCTAATTTTCCATAGTGGTTTCCACCACCATTGGATTTCTTCAAGCCTTTGATGGACAAACATAGCTTTATATCATATCTTAAAGGTGTAGAGTCACTCCTAGTGTTGGATACTTTGACTATATCAACTCATCCTTTGATTCCTTGATTCTAACATGGTTCACCTTAAGCTTTGGTATATAAGCTTCCCATAGTTCACCTTCATGGCCATACAACCCTAATAAATACATAGGCTTTACTCTTGTGACAATATGGAAGTAAACTTTAGATAGGTTGCTTGAGGCAAATTGTATATGCCCTTTTCATATCAAGTGATACTCAACCCATTAAGGAGATTGTATGCCTCACCACAGCCAACCCAAGGATCATATCCAACTCTTACCTTTTCCCCATTCCCAACCTTTCATACTAACCAATTCCCATTCAAACAAAAGGTCGAGGCAATGGCCTTCCATACCATTGATACATTGTGGATTTTTTAGTAGGGATTTCTAATCCATTCCTCAATTGTGGTAGGCTCTATAATGACTCGACTCCACCAACCCTTGTTTCATATTAGTCTCCACAAACACTTAGCTCCCAAGGCCTCTCCAAAATGTTGAATGTTCTTAAGCCCCCAACCACCTAAATATTTTGACTTTGCAATAGTTTTCCATTTAACCAAAGGAATACCCTCATTCTCCTTCTTCCATGACCATAAAAACATGAAACTAATCTTCCTAATTTTCTCTAGAACCCCTATAGGAATAAAGGCCAAGGCATTCTAATATACTGAGATGCCCTCCAACACATGTTTGATCAATCTAAGTTACCCACCCCTAGATAACCATCTATTGCATCAAAGATTGATTCTCCTTTCTACTTTAGCTATCAACCATTTCAAATGATTAATCCCATAGTCATTGAGCCCTTTTGGGTTTGAAAAAATTGAGGGCTAAGCCATTGATTAAGAATGCAAAGAAACTGAGGACAAATAACTCATTATCCAATTTACAAAGTGTACATTAAAACTAATGTGAATCAACATGATCATGAACTACATCCAACTTGCTCGATCATATGCTTTTGACAGATCTAATTTCAACAACATAGTTGTTCGTTTCTTAGTTTTAATTGTGTTCATACCTTCTTGAGCAACTCCTCTTGCATCATGAATTTGCCTACCATACTACTCATTGGATATTGACTTAAATAGCAACATTTTGACCTTCAAAGCAATGATCTTCACAATTAAAGTTTGATAACCCTTCACATTGAAGTGACATCATGATAATGCAAAAATGAAATACATAACTCCTTTTATAACAATTTTTACTTTAACCAAATTTGAAAGCTCCCTAAAATGAAATACATAATTGACCATCAATTAAATTAAAATGTTAATCCTTTCTCTAAAAAAAAATTTGAATTTTTTGTATTTTAATAAAACTCTGATTATAGAAACTTACAATATTTCTTTGGTCAAGTCGTCACACTATAAAAACACATATCTATGTTGTTAAAGTCACCTACATATAATGATATTCTTATCATCAGCCACTCAAGAGAATTCAAATTAAAATTTTCATGTTAATACAAGACCAAAGAGCTCATTTCATACCACTATATGACATTACAAGTACTTAAAAAAACAAGCATGAGATCCATTAATTAGGTTTAGATAGTGAACCTCATACAATGGACATTCATTAAAGTTACAACTTCACTAAGAAGGTTGAGTACCACATGTTGCCATTAGGGAATTCATGGGACACATGAAACACTCTCAACAAAGGTCTTGCCACCGAGAGATAAAAATCAAACGCTTACGTGGCATGGCAATAGGTAAGGATGCCACGTAGGCCCCCACCTATTAGATGAAAAATCAAAACAAAGAAAAGGGCCCCGTCCACTTCTACTCAAGCTTCTAAAAATAGATTCGCCTCACACACCTGTGCTCCCGGCAGGAATTTTGTACTTGATGCTTTTCCTTATCATGCACGCCGCGAGATTCTTTGTACGCGACAGATTCCCGGATCGAATCTCGCCAGCAACAGCATCCGCTTTGAGTTCGGCCGAAAGTGATCGTACGCATTCATGCGGAGGTGCGAATATTCCCTCCCCTGCCTTTTACTCGGGTATGCATTTACCTATGCGCACCATCCTATTCATTATTTTCATTTTTATATTTATTATTATTTTAATAAGAAATAACAAATGATATATTCTTTTATTTTTAAGCAATGAATTTGTGATTATCACAATGATTTGGGCTGGGATCAAACCGAAGAATAATAAAGAACATATACTAAAAACAAACAAGGAGAAAGAATAAAGAATATATTATAAATGCAAGCAATATATTCTTGTATATGTTATACATATGTTATATTATAATATATGTTATATGTTATTACATATATTTAATATCGAAATTTGTTTAAGTTTTTGTGGAATAATGGGTTTAAATGAATAATGAGTTCAAATATGTGAATTTTTTTTTTTGAAAAAGGAAGTGTCATATTAATGTATTTTTAAGGAAAATTTTGTAGAGAAATTTGAAGAATGCTTCTTCATATATTAATGATATTTTTAATAATTTTTTTGGTGTAGATTAGTGCCTTGAATTTAAAGGGATTAAAATTATGTACTTGTTGGCATGAAATTAGCTAAATGCCCAATAATAATGATAATAACTAGTTGAGTTAACCTTTTGGGATTTTTTCTCAAAAAAAAATTTGTGCAATTTTACCCTCGTCTTTCGAATATCTAGATCTGCCAACAATAATTGTCATTAGTAACCTCAAGGAACTAAACCAAATTTGACCTCGTGAACTATGGCCTCCCCATCAACAATATACCTTAAACAATAATTAAATCAATTAAACTACCCTTAAAACTTATAAAAAATTATATATATAATTTTTTATCTGCATTACCTTAAGCATTATAACAATTCTCTAAAATTTATATAAAAAAATTGCATCTTTTTATCTTCAGATTATCAAATTATGATGGTGTGAATGAGTAGGCATTGTGCCTTGTTTATTTTTAGGCTATGTCACGATGATGAAACCCAAAGGGATAGGGTGGATGTGTCCTTGCAAGGGGTTATATATATTAAATTTGGCACATTGTTTAGGGTTGAGTTTTAATAAATAGAGTTGTCTAAACGTTCTATTTTGGGTTTTTTTTAATCATTTTTTCTGTTTGATTTTGTTCGAAATTCGGTGATGAATGGTTGGATATGCAGATTTGAGTGGCTAAGTTTGTATAATTTGAGTTCTCCAGGGTTTTTTTAGCATGCTGAATCCATTTATGTATTCAGAAAGGCAATTTAAACAACATAAAATAAAGATTTTGTCCAAATTTACATCGTCGGATTCCGACCAATTCCTACCAGAAAACCCAAAAGGTAGAACATTTAACTAACACCTTTAATAAATTATCAAATGTTTTTAAAAATATTTTTTTTAATATATATTAAATTTGGCACATTGTTTATGGTTGGGTTTTAATAAATTAACAAATGTTTATATATATATATATATATATATATATATAGGTAAGAGTGGGTATGAAACTTTTGAAACATGGGGTTATATATACTAAATTTGGTAAATTATTTAGGGTTGGGTTTTAATAAATTATCAAATGTTTTTAAAAATAATAATAATTTTTTTTTGTAAGAGTTGGTATGAAATTTTTGAAACATGTTGTTTTAGGGATTTCCATGTAAATGATAGAAATGTATGTATCGAAACATTGGGAATCGAACTTGGGGTAGTTGAGTTAAATTCCCATTAAATAACAATTGAACAAGAACCCAATAATTATAAAATGGTAAGTCTTAAGGAGAACAAGAGGGTAGGATTTGATACACTTATCTGTGTGGTTAATGCTGGTTATTTTCTTTTATATACAAAAACTCTTGCAAACATGATTAAAAGAGGACTCAACGGACTCATGTAAAAAATATTCTTTTATTACAAGGAAGTCATTTGATATAATGTAGATGATCCCTTTATTCAATAAAAGTAGTTATGATATCGTTACATTGGAACTTTCTTATTTAAATATCATCTAACTATTATTTTATTAGTCGCTTATATGAGTGTGACTTTATTACATCAAATAAGCCTTATATTCCAATAGTGCTACATATGCCTCACATGTTTGACCATTACTTCTAGGTACTCCCATGACTACCTTTAAATGTTAAAACAACCTTTAAACATTGCAACCTAGCAATATTTAAACTTTGACAAATAGTAAAAAACTATTCACTTCCCACCCTCAATCTCAATCCCACTAGACAACCTAAAAGGTTCTATTTACCTAACAAATTTACAGTGACAAAAAAGTGATTGCTTGAATTAACAATAAACCCACAAAATACATAACTATATGTTAAACACAATATAATCTTAAACGAATCTTAAAAAAACACAAACACAAACACAATTAATTAAAAAAACATATCATATACACGAATTAAACTATCATATGATTACACGTACATACTTTTAACTTTCAACTACACACAAATACAATGTTCCATAATCCCATACAAATACCCAAAATACACATCCACTTAAAATAACCCATACAAAAACAGCACAACAAAATGTAAAATGTTCTTGCATAGCACATTCACATTGCAATTTTAATGAATATCCACTAGCATTGTACGTGTCTATGTTCTTAGACCTCATCCCATTCCATCCTTTTGGCTTTGTCCCTTTTCCTTATCCATGATTTCTAATACTCATAATTCCATGATTTATTTTCACATCGTACATGAGTACTCATTATTCCAATCCACCCAAGAAATATTCTATGCCAATCTAGAATATAACTTCACCTTTATACAAAGAATATTTTCTTAGCAAGCCATACTTGTAAAGTCTTTTCCATGTTTGAGTGGAGTAGAAATCGTTTTGAGAATCCGGAAAGAATAATATTGTTACATAGCACATAATTTCTTTCTCGACGTGGGGAATATCTCATGAGTTTTTGTTTTCGTATAAAAGAGTTGTAAAGTTGATCTTTATGTTAAAATGAGTATTTGTATTGTATTAAATCAAATATTGGAATTCTCGAAAATCAATAACAAATATTTACACACAAAAGAAAAAGATAAATTTTCAAAGTTATAAGAAAAAGATAAATTTTCAAAGTCATGACAATGTGGTGAATCAATTATAAATTCTTAAAATTTCAAATACAATTTTCAACATCTATAGATAAAGTTTCAAAGTCATGACAATGTGGTGGATAAATTATAAATTCTTAAAATTTTCAAACTTAATTTTCAACACTCCATTGAAAAAACTAATGAAAAATGATGTCTAATAAACTTATGTGTGATCTTCTTGACACTATTGTCTAAAACCCTTCAAAAGGAGAATATCAAGTGTTTAATTACGTTGTCACAATAAAGTAATTATTTCGTTAAAGCTTACACTTTGACACATGAATTTCTACATTAATTAAGTTAAATTAAAGCAAGGAGTATGTATAATAAATGCAATGAATGAGAGATGAGGCATACTCATCTAAGGGAGAAGATGGCAATCCATAAGATTTCAGAGTTTTGTTGATAAATCAAGTTGGGAAGAGGTACGAGTCTATCTTAAAGAGGTTAGAAGTTGAAGTGACATTATAAGAACAATGTACTTGAATGTTTAAATGAAATCTAGATATGTAATATTGAACATTCAGACAAAAAGGAGGAAGACTCGCATGAGTTCAATAAAGGATGTTGCAAGTTGTGACCTTCTGATGAGCCTTATTGGAGGTCATGAGTGAGATAGATCTAACACAAGTAATACCTTTCAAGAAAAGTTGATGAGTAGTGAGGAAATAGGCACATTTGAGGTTGAGGCTTCAAGAGAGTTTTAAAGTGTGTAAGAAAAGTACAAGGTGGTTAGAGTATATGTGGTATTGTGTGGCAAGGAGCAAAGTCAAAAACACATTATTGAAGGTCATGATATCAAGGAAAACATGGAGAAAGAGAATATGATAAAGCTTGTGAGGTCTGATAACTTATCAAATTTCACAAGGTTGGAAGGAAGGTAGCGAATTTTTTTTTTTGAGATAAAGGGATCTTGGTTCATCACAAGAAAACAAGAGTGGCTGAAGGAAGCATGAAGAAAAGGGAAATAAACAAAGTGAGTGAAGCTCAATGCCCTATATCATGAGGAAACTCCCAACCAATGGAATGAGTTAGGGAGTCCAAGAATGAAATATTGTGAAGGAAGTGTGGTGAAAGATTACGAAGAAGATAGGATGTCACCACATGTACCAATTAGAGCATAGAAGTTTTGGTGGTTAAGAAAGTTAGAACATTTGTTTGAAAAGAGGATGGAAGACCAAGCATTGAGAAGCGGTTCCAACAATTACATGAGTATGGAAATAAATAGATTAAAGACTCATTTGAAAGGGGTTCAATCTCTAAGGTTTTGAAGACTAGTTAGGGCATTAGAGATTGCGAATAATGGTGCCTAGCCACAAAGCTATGTACATTGTTTATGAATTATAAATAAATGAGTAGAACATAGTTACATATATGTGTATCAAACCTATGATCTTAGAATCTCTATTCATGTGTGCATGTGCATTGTCAATTGCACTCATAGTGGATTGTAGGATGTCGACACGGGACATTCAATCAATGAACTTGAGACATAGCACATGTATTAAAGAATACTTCTAATTTCACTAAGTATTGATAAATACCTCCCAAAATCTTTGTATTGAACCCCCCCTCCCAATACATCTTTCCAATAAAAAAAATCTCTATTTTACTAGATATCCCTATTTTTTACTAGATACCCCTTTTTATAACCCTCAATACCTATAAACCCCCCTATACTTGCATCTGCCCTCAAATACCTATAATATATTAACTTATTTTTTCATAATTAAAAAACCCCCTTTATAAATGAGCATGATAAAATATTGGTCAACAAATTGAAGCCCCGTAAATGTTGAAGCCCCCAAAATTTAAGTCCAATAAAAAAATCCGAAAATAAATCTTATATAGAGGAATTGGATTTTCTAAATAAAAACCTAATGTAATTCAAAATGTCAATTTAATTTCAATGGTTAAAAATACATTCTAAAATAAAAACCTAGTGAATAATCTAAGATGTCACTATCCTCGTCATTAAATCATAACCACATTAGTAAACTTTATATTTTTTCCATTATTATTAATTTTTTTAAATGAATATTCTTAAAAAAATAAGCATAATGCATAAACATGTACAATACTTATTTTTTATATTTCTTATAATTTAAGAAGTGCTTAATATTGACAACGGTTATATAAATATCCCAATGTTATGTTATAATGTAAATTAAAATTATTAAATAAAGAGAAAAAGACAACAAACCTATTCAATATAATTTAACAAGTGCATAATATTGACAACGGTTATATAAATATCCAAATGTTATAATGTAAATTAAAATTATCAAATAAAGAGAAAATGACAACAAACCTATTGAATAGATTGATATATAATTGATTGGTAACTTTTTGTGTTCGTATGAGAAATGTGTAAAATTCGAATCCGTAGGTTAAAGTGGGTTTTCGATTATTTTGATGTAGAATTTGGATTTAAATTATATATTAATTAATAAAAAATGTTTATACATTACAGAATTCTTAACGTAGACGTAACATACCATATTGTATTTAAAGAAGTTGACGTAGTATTTGGGATTATAGTTTTTTTCTTAACAAAAAATACATTTATTATAAACTTTTAGTAATTATTTTACGATTATAAAAACTTTTTCATGTCTTTTAAATATTAAAAAAACATTTCATATTTGGATCTTTGAAATCCATAACAAAATAGACGAGACCCCTTTGTTTGTGGGACAATGGACTCCCCCCTCTTGTTTGTGGGACAATGTACCCCCTTCTACCCAGCGATTTGGCTGGTAAAGTCTACAGAGGTATACATACCCTACCCCCCTCTAGATTTGAACTTGTGACCTCTTAAGAGGAAACTCATGTTCTTAACCATTAGGCCCATTTAGGCTGATACATGCATCCTTTATTCAAAAACCCAGAAAAAAAGGGAATCCATGGAATGATGTTGGCAAGTATTAATATTTTCAGGGGTTAGGTGAAATTATTTCTATGGAAGAAAAAATGTAAAGAAGAAGAAAAAAATGCAAAAAGAAGAAAAAAAATGCAAAAAAAATACTAAAAACCTTTGAAAAAAATCAAGATTACTTTAATTTATTATTAATGTTTACAAGTGATTAAAATTAGTAAATGGTATTCGAGAAAGAAGATATATAAAAAGAAACAATGAACACTTTTTAAGTGATGAAATATGTATATCAAGATTGAGTTTAACAAGGGTTGCATGGCAACGGAGTCCATGGGGAGTTAGTTGGGAAATACATGTTGAACAATGAAACTTAATATAACTAAATGCACAAGTAATGAATTTTTTTGTCAAAAGATAATAATTGAGAGTTGTTTGTTATTCAAAATGTATAATGAACCATTCATAAATATAATATAAATATAATAATAAATAATATATTAGATAATAAATATAATATAAATATAATAATGCATATTAATAAATACATAGTACAATTTTTTATATTTAGATGTGGTGATTGGTGAAATTCATTGATTCTGTAATTAATTCTATATATTGAAAGACGTGAAGGGAACAATAACACTTCAATTCTATCAACCAATTAGAAATAAGAAACACAAATACTTTTATTATATCCAAAAATATATATTTGTTTTCTTATGTTAAGCATTACATTGCATACACAAATTTATGGTAAAAGACAAATTAATGTCACATCAAAAGCAAACTCATTGTTATAGTCCCATGGCAAGGAACTAATAATAAGGCTTTAAAGAAAGATGATGAGAGAACAAATATAAATATGCAACATTAAGCTCGATCACATGCATATGAGGAAAATTAACTTTTGACGTGGAGAAAAAGTGAATAATATATTGAAATATTTGTAATCTAAGAGGAATAGAATCTTTGTGTTACCGATGTCAAGTGCTCATTTAAAAACCAACAAAATACATGTACTTTTTCTTATTTACATGAATAATAGAGTATTTCTTATTTAGATGAATAATAGAGTAGTAAGATAAAAGTTCCCAAAAGGTGTTGGGTTTGGGGTTATTTAACAACATTTTCGAAAAGTAAGTAGGCTTTTTAATGGGAAGGGAAATGTATATATGGTGTTTATAATTTATCCTAGTGGACTAGCTTGAGTGGTTAAAAGTTTTGAGTTTTATGAAAGAGGTTTTGGGGTTAATTCTCCAGACCGATTTCCTTAGTTGCAAACCTCACTCAATCTCCCTAATAGATCAAGTGTTGTAATCAATATCAATGGATTTACACTACGTACCATCCACAAAATGTGGAGAAGTATTTGAAAGTTTTTCTGTCAGGTTTTCTTTGGACAAAAATATGATCTTCATAATGACTCCACTATCTCAATATGCAAAAGTCTTGAAATAAAAAATAATATTTATCATAAATTTTTTAATAAATTAGAATGAAAATCATATTAAGCAACAATTAAGTAAGTGCTCTGGCATTTTCACAATTAAGAGGAAAATTTGTACATTGGAGAATGTCATAATAATTTCAATATCCTAGTTTATTAGAAAAACATTTATTATTATGACTAGTATAGAAATTTTGATGAATGTTTATGATGATGATGGTGGTGGTGGTGGTTAACGTCCACCGAGACCGAATTGGTCTATTAGACCTTAAGAGGGTAAGTGATTACTTGCAATTCTTTAGAATTTTGTTTCTATGCTCGAAAAACATTAATAGAAGCTTTCCAAGATCATCATAGTTTTGTTGAGTTAAAAGGTTAGGAAGGTTGGTAGTGTGACAAATATTTCGAAATTGAGATATAATCTGGGTATAGGCTGGACAATCTTAGAGAAAGTGTTTTTCATCTTCAACCTTCTTAGTGTCACAAAGGTGACACACTCTTTCATCCCATGGCGTTTTAAGAATTGACCAACGCCCAGTTTCACTATGGAGCTCGTGAGAATTTGTTCTTATTTTAGCAATGCTTATTTTTTTCTTTACACTTGTCAAAACAAAGATACAATTTTGATCTTCTAGATTAGGGTTGATTGCATCCTTATAATACCTTAATTTTATTTTTTCCGAACTCTTTATCACACCACATTTGAACTCCTTAAATTTTGATTTGATGATATTTTTAATAGTATCCTTATTTTGCGAAATGGTGTCTTCCATGATTCCCCAATAGCTTAGCCAAGACTAGGCATTTTTATTCCATCCTCGCTTGAGTTGATGGTGGTTACGATTGGATTTTGAAGCAATTTTAGGAAGCCTCTTGTCTTTCATGTTGTTTAACTTGTTCTTATACATTAGGTATCTGGTCATAACTGTGTTCTCAATGGGGGTCAGGCTTGCCTCTAAGAGGAGGATGGGATAAGGAGTATTTCCTTTAATTTTGAGATTATAGGTTATAAAATTCTTGTGTATTTTCTCTATCTTTCTCCAAGATTCACGAGAGATACTACATCCCTAGACTTCAATTCCATAAAGAATAACAAGCGTAACAAGAATCTCAAAGAGGGGTTTCTTCTTATCCCATATCCAAAAATTCACTGATTTACAATTGTTTTCAAGCCCGTAATAATATTTTCATCCCCCAATAATCCTTTTCTCAATGCTATAATTCCACTTGAGCTTGTAGTGAATATCGATTCCAAGATATTTGCATGAATTCACTTCCTCCAAGTTGTTTTTGTCATATAGAAAGGTATCATAAGTGATATTATTGGATTTAATGATCATGACCTTAGTCTTGTCAGTATTATCAGTCATACCCATATTGGAGAAAAAATCCTTTAGGATTGTTAGTTGGTTTTCAAGACCATGGGGACTCCTCTCCATAAGAACGATATTATTGGCATAAAGAAGAAGATTCATGACTATACCAGTGAGAGTAGGGCCAACACAACCTGCTTCTTCCAAGCAATCTTCTAACTTATCAATGTATATGCCAAAAAGGGTAGGGGACAAGGGACAACCTTGATTGACTCCAATATTGCAGTTAATCTCTTTCGACCAACCCTCAATGTTCTTAAACTTGGTAATAACAATCTCATATAGCCTTATTGCAACAACCCTCAACTCGAAAGACACTTTTATCTCTTCCAACCTATTCCAAAGGTTTTTCCTGAGAACTGTGTCAAAAGTTTTTCTGAAGTCAACAAAACAATAAAAAAGATTGATTTTAGTATTGCAGAGGATGGCACGCCAAAAGAAGAGCGCGCACATCCCAGAGTCTTGTGCACATCAGATTAAGCACATAGTTTTGAGGCCAGAGAGCCTTTGTATATATGCTTGTATTTTAAGGCTGGTGAACCTGGATGCAAAAGGCCAGTGCGCCTATATTGTAAATGTAATCACCCTTAACATTACTGATATAATAACATCACAATGTGCAGACTCAACTTAGATGAAAAAAATACTAGGGCTAAACTCCATGGAAAAGGAAAAAGGGGAAGCTTAAGTTAAGAGAATATTTTATTAATATTTCCGGAAGTTTAATTTATGGATATGTATTTATCCTAAGTTCTCGAGGGTAGGGAACTAGTCACCAAGTGGTTAAAGCTACTTCTGAAGGTGACAAGTGTTGTTGGCATAGGGGCATACCCAGGATTCAACTCTAACAACACACCAACAAACCCTAACTACTAGCCCTTTCGGCAACACTTGTGAAGCAGATGAAGTCTCACCCGAAGTAGCAATAGGGGGGTTGCAGGACACAAGTGTCTACAACTAGAGGAAGTGCAAGATGATTTCAGAATAACAACGCAATATAGCCTAGGGATTCTTAACAATATTATGCTTAGCTTTGCGAAATTATTTATATCTTATTATCTTCAATAGGAATAATAACAATGGAATAACAATATAACATATAGCAAATAACACAACATCAACCACACAAAACAATGAGATTTTACATGGTTCACCCTCTCCCTAGGGCTGCGTCCACATAACTGTGTTTATTGATAAAGTGGATGAAAATACACATTTCTATCTATGCACTCAACTACAGATCCTTCTCTCTCTCTCTCTCTCTCTCTCTCTCTCTCTCTCTCTCTCTCTCTCTCCTCTCTATCCCCCAACTCTGTGCACCCATCTACAGAGTATATCTTTGCACTCAGTTGAAGACCCCAAAATACAAGAATCCTCTTACAACAAAAACACGTATACCTCTCCAAAAATCATCATCCTCTCCCTCTCTCTTCTAGTCCTCTATTTATCATTTCATGACTCTTAGAAAACCCTAGACCGAAGCCTAGGTGCCAAAAACCTAGGTCCACATAATCCCCATTTTAAGGACTTCACCAACCTATTCTTCCTTCTTCTCCATGAGGTGATCCAAAGCACCCATTAATGTCTTCTTCCACTTACCGACTTGCCCATGATTTGTCTTCCTTGATCTTCTCCTTTAACGACTTGCTTTTCCTTACTTCATTCCTTCTTTTCTGCTTCTTTAACCACTTCGACCCTTCCTTGGTTTGTGTGCCTTCCGCACACTTCATACTTTGTCTTTCTTGTTCCTTAATCTTTGCTTTCTTCCCTAATACATGATCAAAGGCCAACAAGCCTCCAACACTCACATGTGACTCGTCCCGAGCCACTGCAGGATTGAGCCTTCTCTATCACTTCAACTGCAGACTGCACGGAGCAGCCTGTGCTTTCTTCTCGGTCCCTCCCTATCGTGTGCAAAATGTATTTTCTATGTCTGGTACCCAATTTCAACTACACCTGGTACCTAGACCCTTCTTCCTTTGCTTTTACTGAGAGCTGTGAGGCAACTGGTTGTCACAATACAGCTTCAACTAGCTCCCATTTACTAAACCATCCTTCCATTCTCCGTTAAGAGTCTTCAATTGCACAAATCAGTATTATGTAACATAGGAAACCTCAAATGGCCCAAGCTAATGTGTTTTGAACTTTCCTAGATGCTTCATGAACTTGTTTTCATATAAAAGTACCAAATATCCTTGTTTAAATGATTTCATCTTGATATGCCTGTCATGGTAAGCCTTTTCTCATTCTTTTTGTACCTGTTGATGAAATCCTGCAATGAACCTGCCTTCCTCTAATTCCATGAACTGCGCGAGCTTGTATCGAAAAACACTGGTTTCATCCATACCTGTAAACGTTTCAATTCTTAAACTAGGAACCAAATATTTCGTAGGTACCACTGCTTCCAGGCCATAAACTAACTTGAAAGGAGTCTGCATTGTTATATTTTTGCAAGTAGTTCGATAATCCCATAACACTACTAGAATTCTCAAATCCCAAACATCCCTGTTAACACTGCAAATCTTTGTTAGCGTTGTCTCCAAGATCTTATTGAAAGCTTTGGCTATACCATTAGCCTGAGGGTGATATGGCGTGCTCTTCTTATGGTGAACTTTGAACTCCTAAGTCAAGGCTTCAATAGTTTTGTTAATGAAGTGTGTGCCTTGATCGCTCATAAGGGTTTTCGGGCATCCAAATTTGGTTATGATATCATCAAAGATGAACCGCGCAAATGTAGCTGCACTACAATCTTTAACTACTCTAGATTTTTCCCATCTGGTCAAATACTCTGTAGCAATGATAATGTATCGAGCTCCTGTGCGCTTTCCTAGTGGGTTGATAGGTCCCACAATGTCAATAGCCCATTTCTCAAATGCCTGCAAAGTCAACTGAGGTGCTAAAGGCATTTCCTCCCTTCTGTTAGCACTAGGAATCACCCTCAGACTATAATGAGGATAAGCCCAGTACCCATCAGTTTATATGTGACAGGTAATTGAGTTTTGAGTGGTCAAATGGAGAAAACTCAATAATAATAACATTCTAACTCAGAAATCTTGACTAGCATGCACCAACCATTGAGGTCTTGAATCAACTTCAGTCAGTAATTTCGAGTAAGAGTGAGTAGGAGGAAGATTTAGTGATAAAAGTGTAGAGGTCTGCTATGAACATCAGATTTTCCAGCAGCCTAAGAAGGAAAAACTTAAACACAAGGTCCTCTTGGATTCAAATTTCAAGAAGTTGAAAGAAATCATAATAGTACTATAATCAAACATTTATCATAACACAGTTACAACAATCCATGTGAATCAATCAAACATGAACTCTCTTAGTATCAGAGGCAAATAAGATGGAGTAAGAAAGTTGACATAGAATAACCAAGCTGTCTCAAAAACAAATACATAACCAGAGAACCAATTGTTCTCAATCAAAATATTACAATATCAGGGAGCCTAGATCAACCATTTGACCATTACAAAATATCAAAACTGAGTATATATACTCAAAACTACTGCAACTAGCAGGAATTTGATCAGATCATTGCCTTCAAATCCTTCAGTCGACGCTTGCTCTGTCAGGTTGTGTAGACCTCATTATGTCAGACACAAGCTAGGCATAGTTATGTGATTTATAGGAAAAATTGCCCATAAGGAAGCTTCAGATCGTAAGTGTGCCTTCACGACCGCTCTCAGCCTTCTTTCCATTTATGGAGTGTGTTGAAGTTTCAACCACCATCTCTGTGTCCATTAACTGATATCTTCTCGGGATCGAGACCGGGCCAGGTAACCAAGGGATGACCACTTGCTACGATTAAATGCGATGCTAAATGAACATACGAATATGGGGCCATTGGTCTAATCGAGATCTGTGGCTGGGACGATTCTATTATTTGAGGTGCAACCGTTGAATTTCACCCATTCACCAATTCTAGGATACATAAGACCTTTCATGGAGACAGTGCCAAATTTGGCACTTTAAGAGCCTTGGATGTAGAGCAGAGGATGAGCGCCCTGTGACTTTGGCCTTGCTCCAATGTGACCTCGAGCTGTGACCCAATGCATTATCCCAAATGGTGTCTCAAGATTTCACGCTTAGGGAGTCTTCACCTCCCCTACTCCAGATTTCCCAATGCCCGAGTCGACGAAATCACCCTGCTCAGACCGACGGTCAGATATTTTTCACGATTGATGGCTACGATTGCTTCTTCGGAACTCTGAATCGGTCATCTCCATGCGATGGGTGCCAACCTTTCTTTATAGACCCTCCTTCCATAGGACCTCGGGCTGTGACCCTGGGCCCACTCTTCTAGTGCTTCGCGAACTTACGTTGCGGGAAACTTGTGCATTGTTCCCAGCAAACCTCTGATTCGTGAAACTGTGAATCCGTTGATCTATTTCCATGTGTCCTTATGGATAAGATGGTCCATCTTTACTTCACACTTCACACTTCGGGACTCCGGGACTTTGCAATGTTTCTCATTTTAAAACTCCCGAAGTAAAACTCCCGGAGTGACAGATTTGATGAGGCGTGGCTCTTGCTGATCAATGGCTCAGATCTATTTTGAGCCTTTGAGACTTTGGACTTCAACCATTGATTTTGGGCCTGGAAAGATTCACTCTGAGTTATGTGCTTTGCGCTCATGGTTGCGGCCTGCGACCCTTGACAAATTTATGTGATAACATTTGGATCCACAGGGGATGGCATGCTCCCTGTGAGCTTCCAAGAACAAGTAGTTCCAGTGCCTTAGCTGTTGGGTTATGGAGTCATGCTCTGAAACACCATACTGAAGAAAACAGGCCGATACGTACACTATTATAAAAATTAAAGCAAACACACCTACTCCTGAGGGAGCTTATTTATGTACAAAACCTAAGTTAATTGACTTTTACAAAGTGCTAGGTGAAAGCAAACTTCCACCATAGCCATTCAAACTGTTTGATAACTAAATCCTTCCCTTCACTACAAATGATCCATAAAAGACAAGGAAAGCGTGACAACTGACTAATTTCATTCTTATGATCACCCATATTACCTTCAAATGATGATAAAAAGATCAAGCCTGCATGCTCCAAAGCATTTGAAAAATTTAACTTTATGTACTCATCGATAGGGTCATGAAACTAAAGGCAACACATGATTAACTTATGAAAGGTTACCTTCACTATTTCAAAGATGCTGACAACTGGCTTGATGTCCTCTATAGGCACACTTGATTTAATGACAGCCACAGGCATCTGTGGGTCAAAAAGATGCTTGCTGTGAACTGTAGGTACAAGTGGAAGAAGGTTGGACGTAGGAGGTTGTTGATCCACTGATGACTATTGATTTACTTCTGGATATGTATAAATGATCTCTTTACGTGCCTCAACTAAGGGTTTCTCCTGGTCAAACTCTCGGGTTGTGTCTTCCGTGACAAGGCCAACTTCTACATCATCCTTATTGTCTTCATAGTGATCAAATATAAGACAAGTTTGTTGCTCATCATCACTAGAATATCCATCAAAAATGGGTTTCCTTTCATATCTATGATCAACCTTTAAAACAGTAATTTCATCAAGAATATAACTGTTAAAAATATCCATTTCAAGAACAGTAGTAACTGTTGCTTCTAGTTGTTCATACACATGATTTTCATCAAGATAGGGCTTCTCATGGATACCTGCATCGAAGACAAAATTATCCACAGTCTTTTCTTCATAGGGACAAAAGGTAAAAACTACCTTACGTTCAAAGTTGAGATGATACCGACTTTGAATCCTGCCACAAGCTCAGAGGTTCTCCTCCACTTCCTCAACATCCATGAATAATTGTGATATAGATGTAGATTTCCTTTCTTTCAGGAGAAGGACAGGCTCTGGATGTTGAGCCATGACATAGTACACCGTAGCAACTGTCTATGTGGGTCTGATATCTACATGCATACTATGATAAACATTGTAAAACCTCCTATTGAAGACATCCAAGGCTTCCTCTTCCCCTCTCCTCAAGGCATTAAAATCATCCCAGTACTGATCAAGAGACTTGTTCTCACCCCACCACTTTAAAAAATAATTGTATAGCTCAACCCAAGAACCAATGGAGTCAGCTCCCAAACCCTTAAACCATACATCAACATCTCCTAACAAGGATTTGGAAAACAACCTCATGGTAACATCCTCATGAACTATCTCAAACTGATCAATAAAATCCTCGAAAGCCTCTACATGCCTCTCAATTGTAACATGGTCCTCTCCAGAAAAATGAGGAAAGTACTTAAAGATATCAAGAGGATAAGGATGAAGATGATATGGAAGCTTTAAAGGTTTAAACATCTTGTCTATGATTCTAGTTTGAAAAATAGTGGTCTGAAGATGAGGCTTAACACACTGATGGCAAGGCTCAATAGTAACAACATGATGTGATGAGATTTGAGGAGGCTGTGGATCGGTTTCAACCTCCTCAGGGCTGCAAGGGTGATTGAGTTTAGGAGGAGTTTCAATATGAAGCTCATCTTTATGAGTAGGTTGAGCTGAGGATATAATATCAGCATCTACAACATAGGCATAAAGCAGGTCTGCTTCTTCCAAGGATGGATATCTAAAGGAAGGCTGGTGATCAACCAAATAAATAAAGAAAAATATGATCCTCTTTATATGTGAAGGGAAAAAAAAAATGAGTTGATAAAGAACAACAAAAGTTCATGAAGAAATCTCATAAGATGATACCCAGTCATTCCCTTCATCTTTCTGTCAATAGGATCCTCCCCAGTGGAGTCTCTGATGTGGAGTCACTAGGTAGATGATTATAGTCAATTTCTGTATCCCTCTCTTGTCTACCATCAAGAGTGTTACAAGTGAATCCTTCTGCGGACAAGAGGATTCCCTCTTGGTCTCTAAACTCCTAAGGCCAAGACAGAAAAGTGCTTAACATGGACACTGACATCCTTTTATATCTAATCAAGCTAACATACGAAGGAGAAGAAGAAAGATATGTACCTTATTAACGACGTTTGTCCTTGCCAAGTCCAGGCTGAGCTTCGATCCTGAGCTCTCTGATAGGTCCTGTAGAACAAACAAAGATACAATGGACTTAATATTCTACTAAGATTAGCTCAAATATAGATCTATATATTGAAGATAAACTCATGTGGAACAAACATAAGTTTGAAAGAAACAGGCCAAGCATTGATATATTGATAAGAACAAGTAAAAGTACTTACAATCCTTTGATGAAGGTGCAACAACTTCTTCCAGTTCTCATTTTCCAACCCCTTTGCTCAAGTAATCTACATTGATTGCTTTGATGACATCTCACTTATGAGATCATAAGTTTCACATCCCCATATCTTTTCTATTAATACCACTTATAGGATCATAAGTTTGGTATCAATCTCTAGTCTCTACTCCCACGATGAGGAGGCCTCCTTATATAACCTTGGAGAGGCCCAACCACTTGAGATATCTTTGGGATAAGTTGAGGATTCTTCTCCTTCAGTTGAGGATCTTCCCTAAGATCATGTCTTGACCTTCTATTTGAATCCAACCACCTTCAGAAATTGAGGGGATTCTTCCTTGTTTTAGCTCAACAAACCAAAAATCCGCTCAGAAAAGGTAGCGCTCCCCCAAAAGGGTATGTTGGAGCCGCCCCTGTTTTTTCACCTTACGCAAATTTGGAAAAATCTGATACTTGTGATCTAGAGTTGTTTTTTCTTTTCCTTTCCTTCCAAAAATCATAAGACTCTGAGAGAACTTTCGTTGCCAAAATAGTAAATCT
>ML827266.1:0-35111 GCA_009831015.1 Picea engelmannii | reverse complement strand
TATGCGTGAGTTTGTTCATTTTACTTACAGCTAATTATTTTTCGTTTGTTTCATTACTCTTTACAAAAAGCATACAGTTACAGGAAAGGGCCTTTCGTTTGTTGTCCTATTTCGTTCTTCACACAAAGTTTTCTCTTATGTTCAACCGAATGGAATCACCCATAAAAATTTCTCTCTAAATCACTTCCATAATTTAACTGTTCTTCAATGACTTTATCCAGAGTAATTCAACCTAATATTCAACTCGGGATATCCGATCAAACTAATATAGCGTTAAATATTCTTAATACGACTCTTAAAACTGCTGATACCCGAGAAGAATTAGAACGTTCATGGATGGCCATTGAACAAGACATTGTAATCCAGGAACAGTTGGAAGCCAGACAACGTGAACGAAGGAATCTTCATTAGCTTCCTACACCAAGGTTAGCGAAATCCTCTATCAACTATTATCATATTTTCGGATGCCTTGACACTGTACTTTAAGCCTTAGTACAGACTCAGGAACAACAGGGTACACAGAGCGTTTCAGTGCTCCCCCAAAGAGTCCCAGGGAGTGTTGGCACTCCCTGAAAGTGGCTAGGGGAGCGCTTCCCTCCAAAATCCATTTTTGAGTGGTTTTTTCAGTGGGAAAAGGCTTGTACTCCTTGTCAACTGATTTCTCTTCTTCAAAAGTAGTCTTTGAGGTGTCTTAAGTGTCTTTATGATGTCGTTAGGGGAAATACATAGGAAATATGGCAGTATGATGTTTGTGACACTTGTGGTCAATATGCGACACTTGCAAAAAAAGATGCAACACTTACAACACTTGTAATGACGACACTTGCGACACTATGGAAGTGAGTAATTTTGATGTGTAACAGATTGCCCCCCAAAGTGCGAAGTCAGAAGACGATGATGACTAAAGTACTTTGTAGAATTTTTTGAGCAAGGGTATGGATGTAGAGAGGATGGAAAAAGCTGCACACAACCATCAAACAAATGTTATGACATGTTTCAAACCCAAAGCAGGCATACCTATGCTTGAGTGATAAATACTTTTTAGGTATGGCCACCATAAAATACACTATGGATCCATAATTATATTGAAAAAATGGTATAGCCACTGAAGATACAATGTGGATCTATATTCCCATGACCTGAACTGATCGTAGCCACAAAGAATACATAGTGGATCTATGAGATGACAAAACATAGCCACGACCAATACAAAGTGGATCTATGTAACAGTATATGTGTCATAGTTAAAAAAAAATCCTTCGCAACCTGGGAAAAGTATATATAAGAGTGATAACTCAAACCAAGGTCTTTTTACTGATCCTGATGTAGTATGAATCTAACCATGTGAATAGATGTCCTGATGTTGAACATGGAAGAAACCACTTGATTACCGGTCAATGAGGTAAACCGTTAACAAGCGCGAGGGAGATCACCATTGATGTCAATGATCCTGAAGATACTCTAGTACATTCTGATGAATGTGAATATATGAGATGAAGTCAAACATCCGTGGAATCATCCGATCAGAGGTCAATGATGTAAACCCACTGTCGGATGCGAGGAGGCCTGCCATTGAGGCATGCAGGTCCCAAGGTACTAACTGGTTTCTAAGTCTAGTTCCTGGATAATGTGTTGAAATCGATAGGAATAGACTCGTCGAAGGAGGGCCTTGATGTATCCCCAATCAACGACATGAAACTGACACAGATATGTAATTGGTAGATCAAATGAACATGGATTGACACAGGTATTGAAACAAGATATTTGTGATGGCTGACTCTCGACACAGATACTTCCCTTGAACACTGAGGCACAACAACAAAAACTTGACAGGGACCGAAACTTGATGATGCAGTGGATGCTGTGACTTTCGTCAAGTGACCCAAAGGAGTAAAATAAACTCAGAGAATTGTCTCAGTGTATATTAAAATGCATGCAAATACAAAGTGCCGTGTTCAAGGGCGACCGTAAGAGCTACTGGTAGTGTTCTCAAAAACTACTTGGCTTGCTTCCTTCAATTTTACCCCCATCCAGATAGAGGCGTACCTCTTTTTAATTTAACAAGCTCGAGGAGGGTAACACATGCTCGATATGACTCACCTTCGGTAAGTCCCTCTTCCTTTATTTAACGAACTGGAAGAAGTAAGGGTTCGGTCCCATATGGGCCCTTCAATGTATGATTGTTTAATGAGTCCAGAGAAGGTAAACTCGGTGGTTTTTCATATTTAGAGAGTCTGAAAAAAACTTAAAGATGACTCTAGTGTTGTCCTTTTTCGTAATGTTAGTCTCGCGAGGCTGAAAAATAGATAAATTATCACTCAAAATACGCCCTTTCAAACCTTTTAATGAGTGGGAAAGGAAGCAAGATCACTCGGCAATCTTTTCATGTTTAGAGAGTTTGAAAAGAGCTTAAAGACGACTCCAAGGGGTTCCTTTTTTGTATATCCATGCGAGTCTGAAAAAGTGATAAAAGTCTACTCGATTACATTCTCATGTTTTTTTGAGCACAAGAAAGAACAAAGACAAAGCTCGGTATGCCCCCAGCTTGAAAGCTAGTGGCTTAACTCCAGAATGATCATCAAAGGCTGGAGACATGCCCTCCAAGCTTCAATTCATTCACCGACTTTGAGGTTGTCACCAATTTCTCTACTAGATGGAGAAAAAGGATAAGAGTGGATGAAAAGAAGGTTCAATAGAGGTGACTGTTTCACTTTTTAACGATCTTGACACAGAAAAAGAATTATGCTCAGGGCTCCAGGTTCAATTCCTAGATTTCTGTTTCATTTTTTAACGAGCTTGCTACAAAGAGGAAAACTATGCTCAAAGCTTATGTTTCATTTTTTAAAGAGCTTGCTACAGAGAAGAAAAAATATGCTCATGACCTCTGTTTCATTTTTTAACGAGCTTGCTACAGAGAAGAGAAAACTATTCTCAAAGCTTATGTTTCATTTTTTAATGAGCTTGCTTACATAAAAAAGAAACTATGCTCGTGACCTCTGTTTCATTTTTTAACGAGCTTGCTACAGAGAACAAAAACTGTGCTTGTGGACTCTCCTTGATCATGGCTTCCAAGAGAATAACGCTCTGGAAGGACACCATGTCAAGGGACAAAACTCGGTCATGGCTTCCAAGAGATCTTCACTGGATGGAAGAAAATCACTCTGGAAGGAACACATGTCAAGGGTCGCAACAGGGGTAAGGATAACAGGCTCTAACAACCTTACCGAAGAGATCACCATGTCAACTACCAGATCTAAATCATCGGAAGTTGAAGCCATGGGAGACAGCGGAAAATCAACATCAGGAGGGAAGATGGAGTGTATATCTCCCCGAATTTCTTCACGAGGGAGAAGAAAAGAAGATCAATGATGGTTATCATCCCAAGGTAGCTCGTCAATGCTCAACATTTCCCTAGTAGATTCATCAGAAGGAAAAATTAGGGAAATGTAGTTGATTACAGACGACAAAGAATTTAACCACAATGGCATCGAGTAACTGTCAGGTTCCAATAGATGTTTGTCATCCAAAGAGGGAGAAGCAGATTGGACAACAACGTATGATGTTTCGGCTAGACTAAGTGCCATGGTGTCACCTAGTGCATCGAATTCCAAGGGACTAGGTATAATCCAAGGGTCAGATGATTCCAAATATTGATAAGCCGTGGTCAAAATCATATCGATGGTGGAAATATGATGTGTAGTCGATGGAAGTGGTGTAGGGAAGGTACCCATAAGCCTAGAATCTTTCAACAAGCCAACACCAATGCTTTCATACGTGATCTTGTGATCTCCCAAGAAAGGAATATTGTTGGTAGTGGGAGGTTGAGCGTCGGGTGTATAGAAATCTAACTGATCGGCAGTGACAATTTTTCCCTGATGAGGAAATTGTACACATTGAAACACCGACGAGGCAACGACAGTAATAGCATAAAACCAACTTCTTCCAAGTAATAAGTTGTAATCGAGGGGAGCATCGACCACCTCAACATCAACAATGATGGTTTTGCCACCCAACTGGACGGGCAGGGACTGTAAAATCCCATGGGGATGAAAACCTCACCCATCGAATACGTGTAACATCGTTGGGGATTTTAGACTTTTCCAACATGCTAAAGACATGACACAAGTAGAAGCTCCCTCATCCAAGATGGTTCGGTGAATTTGTTGATTGTGAACAACAACATCAATTTGGAAAGCAAGATGGTGGGAGAGTCGAGATGTATAATCATCTAGGTTAAACATGATATGGTTGGATGACTTAGGATCAACAACGCCAATAGCAGCCAAGAGCGTTCAATGTTGACTGGGGCAGTGATGTAGAACTTCTAACGCGGACATAGCACACGGTACTTGAGCCAAATCTTCAACAATGTTGTAGTTTTGGGTAGCACGTGAACTAGGATTAAAGGTAGATTTACGGATAGTGCTCTTAGGAGGGTGTAATATAGAGTCGAACGTAGGTTTCTCAATCTGAAGTGGTCTAGATGGATGATTAACTGATGGAGGACTAACGGAGGACAGTGATAGATCTGGTAAAGTACTGGCACCGTTAGTGACTTTTCCTTTATCAGGTTTAACTGGTGTGTTGTATGTCTTAGAGAGAGTGGTCAAATTAATCCCATTAAACATATAAATATGTGCACTTTTCAAGGCCTCATCATGAGGATGGCTAGAATTTCCCCCAGGAGAGGGTGTTTGAGCAACCATGGATTGCTGCTGTGGAAAAGGCTGAGTAAGCACAGCGGGTGTGAATTTCCCTGGAAAATTTTGGCCACTTCATCGCGATGTGGACATTCTTGAGTGTAGTGATCATCACCACAAATGATACATGGGAATTTCAGGTTCCGTTGTGGTTGATTTTCGGTAGCAGGTGTTTGAGCTTGATTTTTTGGTTGTTCATTGCTATTGGTATTTTTAGATTTATTTTTTGCCTTCTTCTTACCTATGGATTGTTGTGAAGGGGCAGATTGAACTGCATTCACCTTAGAGATCTGAGTTTTGGGGGAGGTAGAGGAGAGTGTGGTTGACTGGGAAGTAGATTAAGTTTTGACGGAACTGATAACACCATCCATGTGAGATGAGGATGACAGCTTAGATGGATTGGCATTAGCTTGAGAAACATTTGGAAGAAACTCATACAAAGTACCAGATTGTGAATAAACCAAATCTAAGTACTGAGACCAAGCAATGGTTTCTTCCTCAGTGACTGCGCCACCCATAGCGACATCACGAGCAATCAGGGGTAAAAGTGATTTAGTAAACCACTCCGCCAATAATAGGTCAAGAATGATTTCTTTGATCATCCTTCGTCGTCGTCTCCACTCATGAATATGGTCAGAGATATGCACAGAGTCAATTTGAAAAAGGGAGGTCAAGAGTTCAATACCCGTCTCGTAGCGAATAGGTAGTTGAAAGTGCATGAGGAAAGACATGGCAAGGGAGTTGAAATCATGAAAAGAAGCACGTGGTAGTTCAATATACCACTTTGCTGCAAAAGACACAAACATATAGAATCATCCATGAGGGAGTTTGATGAACACCATAAATAGAAAGTAATCACATGGTTATTTGGATCTTCTCCAGGTTTTCTGTCAAATTTCGGAATATCAGAAGGAATTTTAGCTGGAATAACTGACCAAACTGGTGAATGAAAAATAGGATCATTGGTTAACCGAGACAAGTCTGGGAGATCCAGATTCGCAAGGAATGGTAGCTGTCAGTTAATTTGTAGATGATACTGGTGTGGCATAAGAACACCAGTAGGACCATAAACTAGGTTAGGTGGATAATTGTAACCAATATGTCCTCCTACATACGGTTGTTGGTGACCAGGATAAATAGGATTCGATGATGGCTGAGAAACATTTGTATAACCCAGTGGGTTCTGAGCATTATAAGCTGGGTGATTTTCTTGCCCATAAATAGGATAAACATTTTTCCTTTGAGGAGGGTAAGAATTAAATCCCGGAGGCAGATACACATTAGGGGGAGGATAAACATTAGACCCTTGGGGAGGATAAGGTTGTTGTCCTTGAGTACTCCAGGTGGTGTTTGGGATGCCGCACAGATAAGGTTGTCCATATGATGGTCCTGAAGGAACATGATTTGATACTCCTCCTTGTGGGTTATGATATGAGTGCCCCCCAATGTGGGGTTGGGTAAATGTGCCTCTTGAAGATACTCCCCGGAATTGTGAAGGGTTTCTAGCAAACAAAGGTTGCCCCCCTGCCAACGGTGTATTAACGACCAGGGTTTGACTGGAAAAGGGAGGTTTCCCTCCGAGAAGAACATGAAAAGGGTGTTGTCCCCTAGGAGGGGTGGGCTTGCCATAGGATGGTGGTATTCCAGGAGGGATAGGTCTTCTAGATGGTGGTTTCCCTCGAGTCGGTTGTATTTGGCTAGCAAGGGTCTGCATTCTCTGGTGCAAAGATGTCCGAGAAAGATCGTGCGAAACATATGGAGTTGTAGAGTGAAAGTTTGTAAAAATGGGGGTAGGGATCAAAGTGCCTTGGGAATGCGTAGAGGTGATGAGTCCAGCATTAGGATGGACTTGTGCTGACATAACAGTAGGGTTAATGACCTGGTCAATGGGGTGATTCATAGTTTGACTGGATGGTCTCGTTTCAATAGGAGGGTCATGAGGATTAAAGGGTTGTCGAATGGATTCAAAATGCTCATAGAGATCGCGTCCTCATGAAGTCCTCCATACAGAATGAGAAGGTGTGGGATTTGTATCTACTGGAGTGGTAGGACGAACAAGAGTCCTATACTCATCACCAAAGATTGGTTCTATGGATCCCATGTATGTTTCAGTAAATTATCTTTTAGGTAACTGTGGGACCTCTTCATCTATGACGTTCCCAAGGGAGTCTAAACGAAGCAAAAGTGGTTTGAGAGGGGTTTTCGACACAGATGTAGTGTGAGGATTGGGATTCTCAACCGTAACCAAAGAACCTTCTTGGTTGTCTAATGGAGGAGTAACAACACTCGCAGCGTCAGATTGATTTTCTACCTCTCCACGGTAGTTGTCTTCTGGAGAGTTAGGAGGTAAGGGTTGGTAGCCTTCTGGAGGAATCCCTTGCATCCTATGTGATTGATGAAGACATTTATCATCTACAGGTTCAATTTTGGAGAATAACAGTACACGCTGAAAATCTAGGGCCAACTAACGAAAAGAAACAACATACACTAATAAAATCTAGGAATCAAAACCAAGCAAACAAAACTTCTCTCGATGATCGTACTAGTTGGTGATGAAATCCAACGTCACGTGATGAAGTCAAGAAGGGGCTAGGATATGGTGGAACAGTTACAATGGAAACCTACTTAACAGACTTTCACCTTGGTGCAAGATTCCACGCAGTAATTGTGGATTTACCCTCCAAGGAGCCCGAGTGAGTTTGACCAATGTCTGTTCCAGGTATAGTGAGACTTCCCTTCACCATCACCTCGTGTAAGTACCTAAAGATTATGGCAACTAAGGACACCAACTTGCAGTCAACCCCTGGGCAGGTATAGTCGATTGTCCGATCCGAACATATGGGTAGGATAACAAGTCTGAAATCAACTTGAGAGGCTCCCACACATAATCGTGGGGATACCTTCAAGTGACCCCCATAATACGATCCGACCACTACAAATAGTTGAACCACAGAGGGATAATCCCCATAATTCTCCCGAATGTGACCTCGTGCATAACCCCTGTGTGAGAGGGGGATCCTAGAAAGCCTATACGACAATTTGATTTTCTCTCCCTATCGTAAGATGCTAATGTTTGTTTTGAAAAACTTTGGAGAGTTGTACTCACAGCCTAATCCAAAGTGCTAGTCCTAGTCTAATGTTGGTGGAAGATTCTAAAAACAAAATGTTCTAGATAAATTTTAATTAGCGATAATTTTACAACTGTTCTTTACTCAAGGGTGTATGAAACTGAAACTGATGATATTGTGACTCAAATCCCAAAACAAATGCACAAGAAAATGATAAGCAGTCTTGTCTTTCGATGAATGCCTATTTAAGGGAAAGACAGAAAGTTCTTTTCATTATCAAACACTGAGATGCAACATCCTCATACAATTATTTCTCAATCAAATCGAATGGAATGCTAAAAAGTTTCAGAAATGCCTTCTAATATCCAAACCAATCACTAAAATATGTCCCTTTGCTAATATGTGAATGATAATTAGATGTAAAACTTCTAATGTCAATCAGACTTCAGGATTAAACAATCAGAAGCAAACCTCACACAAACAAAAATACACTCTCGTTTGAATAAACAAGAAAGACAAAGATAACCAAATTTGCAAACAAGAACCAAAAACATCAAACAAAATAGAAATGTTGGAAAACTAACCTCAAAGATCAAATGGAAAGGTTCACAGACCTTTGGATTTCCTCACAAAATCTTCCACTCAGTCAGAGAAATGAGGAGAAAAGAACAAGTTAACTCTAGATCAGCAAAGACAAAGAGTGACTTCAAGGCAAGGAAAGAAACCGTCAAATTCCCAAACAAAAGAGGATCAATTCTTAGAAAACATGGTGTTGAAGGCCAAGACCAAGATGTACTAAGAGTATGAGACTCTGAGCAAGTGAAAAAAACAAAAACTGAACTCAGAAATTGAAAACCTAGAGTATTTCTCACAGAAAAGGGGTAGCGCTCTGCTGTAAATGGAACCTGAGCGTTCCAACACTCTGTGTAAGACCACCAGGGAGTATTAACACTATGATAGCAAGGGCAGGGGAGCACTCTTCTTCAAAAGTTCAGAAACTCAAAAAATCAAGCAAACTCAGTCAATTAGGGTGAATAAGATGAAATAAAAAGGCAATCAATCAGATATAAGAATAAAAAAGACAGCATGGAGAAGGTCAAATGAGTGGGAAAATCTCCAAAACAAGATCTAGGAAAGGAAACAAAAATTAGAGCTCCTCCCCAGTGGAGTTGCCAATTTCTGTTACAGGTGAATCCTCCTGCAGACAAGCGGATTCCCTCTTGGTCTCTAGACTCCTAAGGCCAAGACAGGAAAGTGCTTAACATGGACACTGACATCCTTTTATATCTAATCAATCTAACATATGAAGGAGAAGAAGAAATATATGTACCTTATTAATGACGTTTGTCCTTGCCAAGTCTAGACCGAGTTTCGATCCTGAGCTCTCTAATAGGTCCTGTAGAACAAACAAAGATGCAATGGACCTCCTATTCCACTGAGATTAGCTCAAATATAGATCTATCTACTGAATACAAACTCATGTGGAACAAACATAAGTTTGAAATAAACAGGCCAAGCATTGATATATTGATAAGAACAAGTAAAAGTACTTACAATCCTTTGATGAAGGTGCAAAAAATTCTTCCAGTTCTCCTTGTCCAACTCCTTTGCTCAAGTAATCTACACTAATTTCTTTGATGACATCTCACTTATGAGATCATAAGTTTCACATCTCCATATATTTTCTGTTAATACCACTTATAGGATCATAAGTTTGGTATCAATCTCTAGTCTCTACTCCCACCATGAGGAGGCCTCCTTATATAACCTTGGAGAGGCCCAATAACTTGAGAGATATTTGGGATAAGTTGAGGATTATTCTCCTTCAGTTGAGGATATTCCCTAATATCATGCCTTTACCTTCTATTCGAATCCAACCACCTTCAGAAATTGAGGGGATTCTTCCCTGTTTTAGCTCAACAAACCAAAAATCTGCTCAGAAGAGGTAGCGCTCCCCCAAAAGGGTACACAGAGCGTTTGATCACTCCCCCAAAGAGGCCCAGGGAGCACTGGCATTCCTTGACAGTGGGTAGGGGAGCACTGCCCTCCAAAATCCATTTTTGAGTGCTTTTTTCAGTGGCAAAAGGCTTGTACTCCTTGTCAACTAATTTCTCTTCTTCAAAACTAGTCTTTAAGGTGTCTTAAGTGTCTTTATGATGTCGTTAGAGGAACGACATAGGAAATATGGAATTATGATGTTTGTGACACTTGTGAAACTTTTGGTCAATATGCGACACTTGCAGACAAGATGCGACACTTACAACACTTGTAATGATGACACTTGCGACACTATTGAAGTGACTAATTTTGATGTGTAACAAAGAGTTGGATCCTATGTCATTCTTCCCAGAGAGCTCTTCAATCTGCTCAAATATGTCCCCGACAACGACGCCATTTATGTTAGCACTAGGAATCACCCTCAGACTATAGTGAGGATAAGCCCAATACCCATCAGTTTATGTGTCACAGGTAATTGAGTTTTGAGTGGTCAAATGGAGAAAATTGAATAATAATAACATTCTAACTCATAAATATGGACTAGCATGCACCAACCATTGACGTATTGAATCAACTTCAGTCAATAAGTTGGAGTAAGAGTGAGTAGGAGGAATATTTAGTGAGAAAGGTGTAGAGGTCTGCTATGAACATCAGATTTTCCAGTAGCCTAAGGAGGAAAAAATTAAACCCAAGGTCCTCTTGGATTCAAATTTCAAGGAAGCTAAAAGAAATCATAACAGTACTATAATCAAACATTTATCATAATACAGTTACAACAATCCATGTGAATCAATCAAACATGAACTCTCTCAGTATTAGAGGAAAATAAGATGGAGTAAGAAAGATGACGTAGATTAACCAAGATGTCTTAAAAACAAATACATAACCAGAGAACTAGTTGTTCTCAATCAAAATATTACAATATCAGGGAGCCTAGATCAACCATTTGACCATTACAAAATATCAAAACTGAGTATATATACTCAAAATTGCTGAAACTACCAGGAATTTGATCAGATCATTGCCTTCAAATCCTTCAGTCAGCGCCCGCTCTGTCAGGTTGTGTAGACCTCATTATGTCAGACGCGATCCAGGCATAATTATGTTCTTTATAGGAAAAAATGCCCATAAGGAAGCTTCAGATCGTAAGTGTGCCTTCACGACCGCTCTCAACCTGCTTTCCATTTATGGAGTGAGTTGAAGTTTCAACCACTAACTCTGTGTCCATTAACTGATATCTCCTCGGGATCGAGACAGAGTCAGGTAACCAAGGGATGACTACTTGCTGTGATTATGAGATGCTAAATAAACATACGTACACAGGGCCATTGGTCTGATCAAGATCTGTGGCTGGGATTATTCTTCTATTTGAGGTGCAGCCATTGAAGTTTCCCTGTTCACCAATTCTGGGATACATAAGACCTTGCGTGGAGTCAGTGCCAAATTTGGCGCTTTAAGATCCTTGGACATGGAGTAGACGGTGAGCACCCTGTGAATTTGACCTTGCTCCAATGTGACCTCAGGTTGTGACCTAACGCCTTATCCCAAATGGTATCTCGAGATTTCACGCTTAGGGAGTCTTCACCTCCCCTACTCCATATTATGCCCAAGTCGACGAAATCACCCTGCTTAGACTGACGGTCAGATCTTTTTCACGATCGACGGCTACGATTGCTTCTTCGAAACTCCTAATCAGTCATCTTCATGTAATGGGCGCCAACCTTTCCTTCTGGAACCGCCTGCCATAAGACCTCGGGCTGTGACCCTGGGCCCACTCTCTGAGTGCTTCGCAAACTCGCGCTGCGGGAAACTTGTGCATTGCTTCCAGCAAACCTTCGATTCGCGAAACTGTGAATCTACTGATCTATTGCCATGTGCCCTTATGGATTGGACAATCCAACTTTACTTCTCACTCCATGCTTCGGGACTCCGGGACTTTGCAATGTTTCTAATTTTAAAACTACCGAAGAAAAACTCCCGGAGTGATAGATCTGATGATGCATGGCTCTTAATGATCAATGGCTCAGATCTATTTTGGGCCTTTTGGACTTCATGCTTCGGCCATTGATTTTGAGCCTAGAAAGAGTCAATCTGAGTGTTGTGCTTTGCGCTCATGGCTGTGGCCTGCGGCCCTTGAAAAATTTATGTGATAACACCTTCTAGAAGGCTTCCCTATTCTTCGACATACATCACATGCTCTATAGCATTCCTTAGTATCCTTATGTAAAGTGGGCCACCAGAGGTCAGCTCTGAGAACCTTATGCATTGTTGGCTTCCTTGCATAGTTTCCTCCTGCGATGCCTTCATGTGCCTCTGCAAGGATCAATGGTCTTTCTGACTCCATAAAACATCTTCTTAAGATATCATCTGGTCCCATCTTATATAACTGTCCAACTATAAGTTGAAAATATGAAGCGTGGACTACCAATTGTTTCTTCTGAAGAACTATATACTCGCAAGGTGCCATTCCCATGGATAGGAACTGGATTATCTCGATGAAGTGATCATCGATTTTCTGATAGACAAAAAATGGGCTTATGGTAGTGTATCATCCAAACTGGTAGGTTCTTCACCATGTTCTAACCTGGATAAGTGGTCAGGTCCCTTATTCATTCTTCCTAGCTTGACCACGATCTCAAAGTAATACTCTTGGAATAATAGTATCCATCTGCATATTCTTCCCCCCAACACTGGCTTGTTGACTTAGTACTTCAATGCAGAATGATCAGTAAACATATTAAAATGGCCTCCCAACAAGTAGTGTCTAAATTTATGCATTGCATATACCATAGCTAAGCCTTCTCTTTCAGTGGTAGTATAATTCATTTCACATGTAGAAAGATTTTGACTAGCAAAGGCTATAGGGTGGTCAATATATCCTGCACTCAGCTGTGCCAAAACCGCTCCTAATGCATTGGATGAAGCATCGACATGAACATGGAATTCCTTACTCCAGTCTGGGAAAACCAAAATAGGCACAATGACCATTTTCTACTTTACTGTGTCAAAGCTCTGTTGCCATTCCTCTGTCCATTGAAACTTACTATCCTTCTTTTATAGATTCTCCATAGGTGTTGTTATCTATGCGTACCCTTTGATAAATGTTTTGTAGTATCCAATGTATCCCAATACAATGCACAACTGTCTAACTAAAGTAGGAGGAGATAGATCAATAGTGATATCAATCTTGGAGGGATCTACCAACAACCCCTATTTACACACAATGTGTCCTAACAATACTCCAAAAGGTGAAAAGAAAATACACTTCTTTAATTTCAGGGCAATCGGACATTGCCTGGACTTATCTAACATTAATCTCAAACATTCAATATGATATTTCAGTAGACTAAAAACGATCCAGTCATCGAAGTATGCCTCCAAAAACTTATGTAAAAATTCCTAAAATGCTTCAACCATCACCCTGGAGAAGATGGTTGGTGCGTTCTTCAAACCAAAAGGCATCACTGTGTACTAAAAAGAACCCCATTCTGTTGAAAATGTAGTCTTATGTCTGTCCTCCTTAGCAATTTTGATCTGGTGATAGCCTGAAAATCCATCTGTGAATGAGTAAACTTCTTGTCCTCCTACATTATCTAGAACTTCATCAGTAAAAGGTGTAGGGAATGGATCATGTAAACATGCATCATTCAATTTTCTTAGATCTACACAAATTTTGATTTCTCCTGACTTCTTATCTTGGACCATCATAGGGATGATCCATTTAGATTCTTCAATTGGTTCTATAATTCCTGCTTCCATCATTCTGTCTAATTCAATCTTAACTTTTCTACTTGTACTTGATTTTCAGTCTATAAGGCCTCTGCTTAACATGCCTTGCATCTGCTTTCAAAGGGATCTTCATTTCTCCCATGGGCCCTTTAATTCCCTTCATGTCTATGAACTTTGTTGGAAACAAGTCTTGATACTCATGCAATAGTTTTGTTGTATTATCAATAGTAGCATCATCCCAATAGTCTCCAACATTTGCTATCCTAGGTGTTTGCTCTATTCCAATGTTAACTTTATTAATTTTAATAGGCTTCCCAACAAAAGGTAATTCAATCCATGGTCCTTCTATATCTCTTTGTCCTTCAGTATCTGAAATTTTCACATTCCTTGGGTCATCATCCTCATCAACATTAATATTATAACAACCCTGTAACTGTTGAAGAGGCACAATTCATTCATCTTCTTCTTGTTTAAGAGGGCAGTTAGGTGCCTCCTCAAAGACCCTATATCTTACAATTTGTAAATATTGATCTACTGTGGGGTACTTACTTTCAAATAAGAACGTAGCTACAAATTTATGGGTCATACCATACCAATCTGTAGTGACTAGGTGTGGTTCTGCTTGAATATACCAGTTGATAGGCGTAGTATCTAAGGTGTTAATGAACTTATGTACCCATTGTTATTTAGGAATGCTACTCTGAGCTTCCTCACAACTTCGCACATGATCCTTAGGAAAAATCCAACCTGTGTATCAAACTTCGCAACCTTCAACTTGTTCTGAAAAGTGCACTGTCAAAAAGGTGCGACATTGTACCCACTCCACGATGTTTTTCTTGTGTGTTCCCCACCATCTAGATGGTGTTTCTTTCAAGGCTTCATCTAGTGCCAACAACCTCTGTTGTACTGGTACAATTTCTTCAAATTTAAATAAAAATGTCTCTAAATTGTTCAATACATCAAATGTAGGAATATTACTTACTTCTATGCCAATCCAATGAACTGCCTTAGTCAATCTAGCACACCTCTACGTAGAGACTTCATACATTATGTTCTGCTAATTTTCCAATGCCTCTTCTGAAGCTGACGAGCATGCACTTTCACTTCGCCAACTTCGATTTCCATCTGATGTAGGATTAATATAATCTTGTTGTTCTACTGTCAGTTTATAGATGTTCTCTAGCTCATAGGCGTGGTCTTCTTCTCTTATAGGTTTTGTGTATCTATGACATTCATCCATATCAAGAGATGCAATGACCCTAAGGCTATCACCTTCAAATGTCATTCTTCTCTTTTTTAGGTCAACAATAGTCAAATTGTTGAAATCCCAATCAATACCCAACAACGCAGGATAAGGACAACTATCATCAACAATCTCAATCACTTTGAAGTTTGCAAATGCCCTCACTCCGTCGATGTCCACAGGGACATGCTCTAGTCTTCCAAAGGGGCTCATCGTCTGCTGATTAGCCATCCTGAGCCTAATAGGAGAGTAAATCAATATGGGTTTTCCCATCATTTCCCAAGTCTTCTTTGTCATAACATTTGCTTCTGATCCAGGTCAAGGACCACATATTCCACATTGTAGTCTCCAATCTTAGCACTAAGGTGTAGTTCCTTGCTTGTCCTCCTTTTTCTGGATACTTGATTAACAAATCTATTCAACAGGGGATCTACTCTTCCAATTTCATACTGTCTTTTCAGGTGTTGCAGTTCTTGCACAACTCTTTCACCTTTAATCAAATTAATACTAGTATACAAGAAGTCCACAAGCTTGCTTACCTATTTTCCTTGTCTAGGTGGGACATACTAATCAAATGATGGAGCCATTTCACATTCCCTTACTTTTGGGTTGCCCTAGATGAAGAAGCATGTTCTCCTACAAATTCTCTTCTTTCTTCTTCAAAAGTATGCTTCTCTTTCATTGGATCAAACAATGGCACCTTCTCTGCAGCTCTTCTGATCCCTGAACCATCTGTAGTCTTTCCTAGAGTCACCCTATATTATCCTGTGACAACACCTCCTCTAGTAATAAAAATGACTCTGGGTTCCTCATCGTGAGGTTCAACTGATATTATTTGGACTTCTTGGTTTCCACCTCGTCTTTCCTGAACTTTAGTTGACAATACTGGACAGTCTTCAATGGCATGCTTAAATGAATTACAGTAGCCGCAAGTAGTAAAAATGTTCTGACAATCCCTTGCCAAATGACCTGGTTGGGCGCAGTTATAGAAAATAATATGGGCTCGACCTCAAACCATGCCTTCTCCTTGTCATCTTCCTCTAAATCCACCACAAGGGTTGAAGTTTCCTCTGCCTAGGGAATTGAACTACGTAGTGTTCCCTTCTTGCTATAATTCTCCTAGAATTATATACGCATCCCTTAATCTTTCATGCATGAGGTCATAAGCCCTATAGTCCTTCTCATCATGCCCCACAGATTTGCAGAATGTACAATAAATATTGGTGGGTGTCTGGACATATTTCTGCATATAATAACATTCACCAAGGCGATGTCTAGTTCTACATACCTCGTACCATGGTAAAGTATCCTGCTTCAAAGGGTTAGGGGCTCTAGAGGCCAAGTATTCATTAAATAAAGGACAATGCTATTTGTCATGGATCTCTACTTTACATCTGACACACGATATGTCTTCTCTTTTCTCATTTCCTTTATCTTTCTTCATGTTTTCAACCTATAAAGATAAGCTAGTTAATTGAATCAAAATCTGACTCATACCTGGACTGGATTCTCCTATAGGGGCTTCTTCTAGTTTCATGGCAATATCTAATGCCTCATCCTATGAAGCGACCTTCTGTTGCATCAGAGGAAATATAATGTGTGGTAGGAGGGAAATGATGAACCATTGCTTATGTTGTTCATCTGGAATCTAAAAACTTAAATGTCCTGTCAAGGTTTTAAACCTCTGATCAAATTCCCAAACAGGTTCAGTCACCTTCTGCTTGATTTCCTTCAACTTTGTAATGCACTATGACTCTAACTTAGGATTTTTGAACTCTACGCTCGACACAATATTAATGTCATTTAGTAGTTTAGGTTGTATGGATCCTGTAACAAACTTCATATACCAGCTCAATGCACGATCCCTCAGGGTAGTACTAAATCGATCTCTCTTAACATATTTGTCAGTGACTTGCTTAATGCTCCATACAAATTCGCATAAGAACCAGTGCTGGTCAGGATCCTCAGATCCATCTCCTCTAAAAATGGGTAACCTCATTTCATCTGCCATGGATCTTCCTTGGTTTCTCAACTGAGTATGTACTAAACTGCTTGTAACAATACTCTGAGTTCTTTGGTTGCTCTATTTACTCTGATTACTTAATGTTTCTAAAACAACAAGAGGAGTAGTAATACTTACTTCGAAAGTAGGCACATTACCTGAAGTTTCTGGTTCTTCTTGGCGAAGTTCCTCAGTCTCTACTTCCTCTTCCCTTGTCAACTCTGAGTAATCTTCATCTGATCTCCCTACTTCTTCTCCACTATAGAAATATTCATCTTGTGCTAATGGCTTGTAACTCTTCTTAAATAGGTTCGCAAGAGGAACCTCTCTGAATGATCCAACGGCTACTGTTTCTCCTTCCTGAGCACATGCTCTCTCCGAGCCTTGGAATATTTCGAACGCTTCAAAGGCTGAAACCTTTGTTCTTTATCCTGCGAGTCCATGACCTTTAGTCTCACCTGCATTACTGAAAACTCTACCCTCCTGAGCTTTGTTCACTCATAAACCTCAAAAGGTTTCTTGACCTCTGCACTCCTTCCAGGGTCCCTACACACAACTGTGCTATCCGTCTTGAGCTTTTCCTGCTCGAACCTCTAAGGGATTCGACCCTTACCTACTCCTTCAAATGGAGATTGGTGCCCTCTTGGAAGCCTTATGTTCAAGCACCCCTTATTGAACCTACAAGGTGTTCAGTAACCCTGTGAGTATCTTCCCTGTGACACTTCCCTTATCTTAGAACTCGAAAGAGAGTTCTTCTCGGTGCACTCTATGAACTTTCTCAATGCCCACTTGGTAGAGTTCTCCAGAATCCTCAGTGACTCTGTCTTCTCTCCGAACTCGAAATAGAGTTCTCCTTCTGTGCACCCTGTGCATCCACTCAATGCCCTCTTGGCAGAGTCTCACAGAATTCTCAGAAATTCTATCTTCCCTGTGCCCTCCTCTGCATAGTTCTTCCTTCAAGTTGTTCAGCAACCTTGAGGCCTCCTCCTTAAGTCAATGACTTCCTTTGGTGTGCCCTCCTGGCATGTCTTTGTCTAAATTCTGCAAAATTCAGAAGTGCACTCTATGCACTGGCTTACAGAACCCACAGTGTTCTGTCATGCAACCTCTTGCATGAAGCCACAAAGAACCAGACATGGAATCAAAGAACCCAACAGACAATGACTTATGTCTGTAACCTGCAAATACAAACTAACACACATCTACAACATACCACCAACGCATAAAGACATTCATCAACAAACACAGAATAACATGCAGGAAAAACTACATCATTATTGTATTAATATGAAATGCCTCTTTACAATGTGTTCGAGCTCGAACTGCAACAGAGTCTCAGCTCTCTCTTCTCTAACCTCTTCTCTCTCTCTCTCTCTCTACGGACTAATTGCCTACAGATACAAAGGATCTTTTTACAAAAGGGGGCTCCTTGAGCGCTTCCCTCCATCCTCGCCAACTCTCATTAATTACAATGAATTATATTGAATGGGCCATCTAATCCGAATTGGATATAGATCCCCATCAAGATGTCAGCCATTAAAGGTGACACTATCTACAACCTTCTCAAAGGCACAAATTCAGCTCTACCAGCCTTACAAACATTTAATACATTAAATTCAAATTTGAAATTTGAAAGTGAGAGGACTGCGCCTCTCCTCTCCATTGAATGCGCGCTTGAAGTGTTGGCTGGCTGGCGCTTGATGATGTGGAGTGATTCTCCTGCATCAAATTATGCAACAACCAATCATGCACTTTCAAGGTAATATAGAAGGGGGCGACGGTATCTCTGGCACTTTCAAAATGTGGACCAAAAGTGATATTAGGCCTATCATCTTCCAAATTTATCACGTCAGACTGACTCTCTAAATCTGAAAAATTTATCATCTTGGTTATTTTCTTTCGGTACACAGGATTCTTCGCTAACTCGACCAAAGGTATTGGTATCTTGATCTTATTTATCTTGTTTTCTAGGCAGAAAATTCCCGCAATTTTATCTATTTCCTTGGCTGAAACTTCAGACTCTTTCCTATCCATCTTATTTGATTGCACTATTTTATTTTCAGCGGTTCTGGGCATTTCAGGTGTCTACATTTCAACTGTATTAGTTCTTATCACTTGGTTTTTAGCCTCCTTTATGTTGATATTCTACGAGTCTACCCCTCTGTTATTCCACGTCTCGGTCCCTCTCTAGATGGGCTCGTATGTGTCACCCCTAGGCAAAATTTTCTTGGGTTGAGCCATCGACACAGGTTTGTTTTTAGGCCTCAAATTGCATTTATGCTGGAGCTCAACCATTATGGTGTCGGCCATTCCCTGATAAGCGAGATCATTAATTTTGTTTAGGCTATTATCTACACCTGATGGTTGTCCAATGTTTAGAGATTTCTCATAATCTTCTTTCGTCAAGTGAGGTTATATACAGTCGTCGCCTAAATTGTTTATGTCTTCTTCCAAATCCTCAAACTCTTGCATATCATTTCCTCCAATAAAACTTTCATTTTTTAGAGGTGTTTGAATTTTTTGATCTTCATTTTTAATCTGTCTTTGTTGAATCTGAGGATTAGGGTTTCTCCTGAATTCTCTCTTAATGAATTGATCAGATTTGGATTGGTCTAGCTCCATTCTTGAGATTTTGTTTGATAGCTCTTTTATTATCCTAGCCATGTCATCCATTTTTTTATCTGAGGACCTTCCAGATCCAGAGGGACCCGCTTGTTCTCTAAAACATTTGGTTTCCTTGTTTCCCATTTCAATTTTCATTTTTAATTTACCCGAAGCCATCATGTTTGACTCAATTTCCACAGTGTAATCTTGCATTCGGGTTAAGTCGGCTCCTCTCCTTTCTCTTAATAGTAGAGCGAAATCGGGTTCAAAATCTCCTGCGAAAGTTACCTTGGCTGTGGGTTGGGACAGTTTAACTTCAACGGGGATCTTATTGTACAATTTGTTAAATATTTGGATAAATTCCATAACAGTTTCAGATCCCTTTTTCCTTAAAGACCCAAACTCGGTAAAATAGTATAAATGATCCTTTCTTTCACCCCATTGTTTGAGAAAAAGGTCTTCTAATGCATCGTAGGATAATATTGAACCTGGGGGCAGGCTCCGAAACCAAGTTCTTACCTGTCCCTCGAAGGTTTGGACAAACAAATGGGAATACACATCCTCATGTTTGAGATCTAGAATATCAACGAATTGATTGAAGAAGTTGATATGCTCGGTTGCGGTTAGATCCCCTTCTCCTGTGAACTTGGATAAGATTTTCATATAGTTTTCGAGTAAATCATGGAGGGGTACAGGAAGGACCAAGGGAGTGTATCTAGTGGCCACTTTGGTGAAAACCCTGGGGGGTAGTTGTTGGCCTTGACCTCCTTCTCCCCCTCCTCCTCCTCCGGCGGCGGCCATGGATGACCTAGGAGAGGAAATTGGTGCATTATAAAGAGGGTTGGTGAAGATGTATAGTGACTCTCTAGCTTCCCCAGGATCGAGGGGGAAAAAATCGGGGAACTTTTTACCAAGCGAGGTGAAAGTTGGAAAAGGGGGAGAGGGTAAACGAGGACTCGGTTCCTCTGACTTGCAGGATATATAAATGGGAGAGCCCACCGGTGTTGAGTTTGTGGGCGTGGAAACTTCTTCGAGGCCTTGAGTGACAGAGAGGTTTATATTGAGAGTCAATGGGATATTGATAGGGATGAGCTTTACGGCAGGCGTGTCACCCCTACTAACGTAAGAGGTAATCAGAGAGGTTTTGGTCTTAATCTCGGGTAGGATTTTCTCAGATTTTAGGGTCTCGGCTTCAACAGTAGTGTTCAATTTTTTTCTGAGAGAAGTTTCTCGCGAGGATGAAGGTTCAAGAAAGGTCTTATCTTTAGACTGAGTAAACTTGGGTTGGTAAACAACAACATTTTGTTTGAAAAGACCCCTTGGTTTTAGTATTTTTTCAGGGTCGGAAACTGACACAGTCTGTTTAGCATATGGGTTTTGTCTGGTGTTCCTTCGAAAGGATGCCAACTTACTTAAAAGTGGAGTCTCTAAGTGAATGATAAGGGTTTATCCTTAACAAGGTGTTCTCTCTTTGGTCACTATCAAAAAATGAAACTTGGAAATGTCATTCTCTCAGGGGAAAGTGACTACGATTCTCCGTCCCCGACAACGACGCCAGAAATATGTTGTTCCAGAGTCTGTACTTAAGGCTAGGAAGTATAAAGTCTAGGCATCTAGAAAAGGGTAAAAGATAAGGTAAGGAGAAAACAACTGGAAGACAAACTATAGTGGATTTCTAAGTTGTCTGTGTCTAACTTCAACTTGTTCTTGTGTGGTTATGTCTCATTCAATGGCTACCCATGAACGTTCTAGTTCGAATCGGGTGGTTGCAGTTCTTAGGATAGTGTCAAAGAGGTTTAAGGCGATGTTGGTTTGGTCTGAGAGGCCGGGTTCTATGTGAGGTTGCCTTGCAACAGGGACAATCATTTAAGGAACAAAGATTTAAGAGGTTGTTGTTTTTTTTTTTTTTTTGGGTTGTTGATTCAAATTTTTTATTTATACGAGAGAAAAAGAAATCCAGTGAGACAAATTAATAGTTTAACACATTGAAGGCCATCTTCCGTAACTAAGTTAAAAATTTGGAACCATGTATGAAACGAAAGAAAAACATAAAGCTGTCAGAGAATGTGAGGCATCCGTTTGAGAGGAATCTCACGCTGTAACAGAAGAAGAAAAAGAAGAGGAACACTTTAAGGAAGTGTAAAATATAGCAATCTAAGTAATCCACAGGTCTTGTACCTGCTAATATCCGATACAGAGGAAAAGATGCAAATAATTAGATAACTAAAACATGATTTCCACAGTAGAGGTTGTACCAAATTGCAGTCAAAGAATTCATCAGAGATGCATATAAAAATGTCATGAAGCATGAAATAACAGAAGAAAGAACATAACTCAATCTTGATGGAATATGGATTCTTCAATTCGCTTTGTATTAATTCCTGGTGATGGAAACTTTCTCTATTACAATCTGCCCAAAGAAAAAAGCCCTTTGTTTTTCTTCAAAATGCCTATTTATACAAGCCTAAAAAACACTTCAAATTCCATTCATTCTAGAAACCTTTGATTACATTTGAGGAAAGGAAGCATTTCATTTCCTCACTCTTTGTCTTCCCCCATGGAGGTGGAATGCCTTCCTTTCTTTGCTCCTCTAGCTCCATAAATAGAACAGATTGACATCTGTCGCTATTTAACACTAGAAGCCTGCCCTTTCACCTGCTCAATGCAATTGACGCACCTTTCAAGAAACTGGGCTATCAACCTGGAAGGCTCTTCTTGGTTGTTGGCCTCAAAGGTGTAACAACTCTTCGCCAACTGTGGCAACCTTTTTCCCACTTTTTGGTCTTCTGTGATGATAGACCGCAATTGTAGGCTTGGCTATATTAGCCATTTGTCCACTTGGACCATATCAACCTGGATTATTTGGGATATTTCAGCTTGCTTCTTTTCTTTATTTTCCTTGATATCTATCAGATGTTTAGCTATATTGATTTTACCCAGCGTCCCAGCACTGCCTTCCTTATCAAGGTCTAGCAAAGCTTTATTTATCAAGGCGAATGTTTCTTCACAAGAAGTTCTCACCTCCTTGGCTCTTCCCCTGCTCTCTGATATATTCTGCTCCCAAGCCTTTAGTAAGATATTCCCTCTAGTTTGTTCTACGATGGATAATTTGGAGCTACTGACCACCTCTACGTTCATTGTGGCTATCACAACATCCTTGAAAGCAACCCGAGCCGCCCCAACTTCTCTTTCTCGCAAAGAGATATCTTCTAGCATTTGATCTATCGTCTGAAAGTGATGTTGAATGGTTTCCACTTTTGCAAACAAGTCTTGTTGAGCCGCTAATACCTTATGTCGGATTTCGGTAGCCTGGGCTTGAAAAACATTTATGTCTAAAACCTGGTTTTCGACAACATCCAATTTCGATTGTAACTGTATAATTTGTTGCTCCTGATGGCTTACCTTCATTTGGCTTATTTGCGCCGACTGGCGCATCTGCTCAAGGTCGGATCTAAGTTTCTCGATCTCCTATAGATCGTTTATTTGGGTTTTCTCAAGGCTTTTGCTCATCTCATCCCTGGCATTTTCTTCCATCGTAGCCACCTTAGCTTCCAACTTACCGATCAAGAGGTTCTTCCTTTTCAACTGGGCCTTCAAAGTTTCGACTGAGTATTGATTGGTTGTAGTGTAAGCCCCCGGTGTTCCTGTTATCTCGTCCGTGAATTCCTCCTCTTCTACGACCTTTCCTTCTGTCGGGATTTTAAACCTTTTAGCCACTGTGCCCACTTTTTGATATGATTCTTGATTCACTACAACCTTCCTTTTCTTATCAAAGAAATATTCGTTTGGAGGTAAATCTTCCAAGGAAATGGGTGTTAGAACTTCATTGAAAATCCATCCTACATCAGGATTCCCCTTTGTGAACTGTAAGGGTGTGATAACAACAATCGGACTGTTGATTTCCTTGGATAATTGTTTAGGGGTAGTGTCTATGATCGTCTCTTTTGATGTGGTCAGTGAGGTGTTGCCTTCCTTTTGCGAGGGTATCTCAGCTTGAATTAGTACCCACTTTCTTAGTGCAACTGCCTCTGGGTTTTTCTCTCCTCGATCGGGGATTTCGGCTCCCTGTTCCGAGGTATCCTTTTCTTCTGTCCCTTCCTGATTTTTATCCTTGCCAGGACTTGAGTTCTTTGACCCTTTGGCTTCTTTCTGTTTTACGTCTGGAAGCTTTGGGGTTTTTCCCTGTAAAATTAGGGGGAGGCAACTCTTCCAATGCTCCTGGAATTGGAGGAAATTGGCCATATCTCCGTATGGAAAGGCCTGAATCAGTCTCAAGACTTCAGAGTAGGACCTCTCACCTCAGAATATTTCATCATGGAGTGAATCCTCATGTTTGTATCTCTTCAAGCCACAATTCGCCAAGTGATTACTCACAACCTTATTTGGTTCGTGCTTTTTGAACTCAATGTTCACCAACTTCATTTCCTCCAAAGTTGTGGCCTCGAATTTGGCATGGACAAAATCTAATAAAGAGTACGACCCAATGTTAATCGGGAAGGGTGGCCTTACCTTCTTCGACAGTCCTTTGAGCTCCTTGCTTATTCCACCAAGCACAGCTTGCCTGGCGATCTCGTGGCATATTAGATTATCTGGCAGAAATAATGGCAAAACATGAGGGGGAATGGAGGTGCCGAAAACCCTAATGTATGAGTACTCTTCTTCTATATACCAACATGCTACATTACTCAGGTTGGCCGTGATGTTATCTAAAATCCGGGGAGGCGGATGGCCAAAGATAGCAACATGCATCAGTACCATTACCCAGTTAAAAATCTCGTAGATGAAATCTTTGGCTTTGTCCTCCCAAAGCTTCAAGTGGTAGACATGGATAGGCTCAGCATCAGATGGAGTCCAGATCCAGCTCATCAATGGGAAAGGTTTCATGAAGAAAATAGCATCCATGATGTAGGCAGACATAAAGAATGAAGATGTTCTCCCACTGGCTTTTTGTGCTCGATATTCAGTAATTCGACTGGTGAGACTGTCCGACATCAGTTTGGCCCAGTCAAAAGAAAAACCTTCAGCGACTGCATAAATGAGTGGCACCCATGGGAGGAAAAAGTGAGTTGTGTCCTCCTTCCCGTACAGTCTACAGCTCATCATCGCTACATACTTGAACTGTGGCTCTAAAGAGGAGATTGAATAAATTCCATTAGTATCGGCCCTGAATTTCACGGGGTGTGAAACCCAGTCTTTGATCAGATCGAATAAAGTTTTCCCAAACTGCTCGCATTCCTTCTTTTTGAAATCCTCTAGGAATTAGTTATTTTAAATACGATTTGGAGTGGGTGACAATTTATACATTGCATGTAGGTGCTCTGGTCTGAAAGACCCAACTGCTTCCATCTGTTCGTTGAAAATCGTTCTGGTCAGGAGGTGTACATGGTCCAGTGCCCATATGACCATATCATAATAGGGTAGAAGCCATGGCCTTTCTTCTATTTTGTGCATCTATGCTTGAGAAACGATTTTGTATTTGGTGGACATGTCATCGTTCTCCTCATCACCGGAATCATCCGAGCAATTTATCACCTCGGGCTGCAGAACATTGGAAATATGCGTCCATGTTTTAATAGTATTGATACTTCGAGGCAAATTATCAGAAACAATATCTGAACCTTGGCCTGAGATATCGATGATTGCCTTGGGTGATTTTCATGGAGCCATGGTGTATGACCTTGCAATTAGATCCCCTATCGCAAAAAATTGAAAACACGGACATAAGTTATCCTGGTGAAATAGTTCTATGCACAATAAAAAGGAAAGTTGAGATAACGAAAGAAAACTCTCTGCTTAAACACTTAAATGTGTGCTAGTCCTTTTCGACAGAATGGTTAAATGATTTAATGAAAATATTTTAGTGAATAAGTGGGATCTTACTGTCAATCGCTTCAGTGAAATTCAAATAAATTCCATAAATGTTTGACGACTTGTAACTTGGGGAAAGAGAAGAAACGTTAAAAGATTCATCCGTAGATCGTATGGTTAAAATATACTCAAGGCATTAATTAATCCATATTGGATCCCTTAATTTCATGCTTTTAGTACTTTATCCCCTTTTCGATGCTCGTCATATCGGACGATTTCACTTCTAGCCTTTGAGACCCAAAATCCCAAAATCGCGATGGTGCGAGATTATTTATAATTTGTGATTTAACTTGAGCTCTTAATTAACCCATATTAATTAATGAATATCGCAACTTCAGGGATTGGAGTTACAAAGGTGTTGTGTTTTAAGGCAAGAATCGTCGAGTTGCCAAATCACGATAGAGACTAACTACGGTTTAAAATATTACTCTTCATATTTACTTGAGTGACTTGAAAAGACTTCGCAACTTTTCATCTTGGAGGTTCGGAAAGTGTTCGATGAGTAACTCTCGAAACACAATAGCATGAGGTGATGACATCAAACGATATTTACTTAGAGGCTCGATAACGATGGTTAGAACTAAACCTTATCGCTACTTTGCGCATCAGGATACCGGGGCTTGGCAGGTACATCGTGAAATACATGAGATCCCAAAATCCAGCTTTTGGGCTTAATTATAACCTCTTACTTATTTAGAAAGAAGGGCGGCTCCAACCTTTGAATCAAGAGTATAGAAAATAAAATAATACATTCTAACAGGTAGATTGACATTTCAAATCTCAGATGAACAACACATATAATGGTTTATCGTAGGATTACTACCACAAATCTGTTGTCCGTTAACTCAGAAGAAGGTTACATCGCAACCAAAAGCATTGGAAATCGCGATGAAGTTGGAATCATCTCCTGTTATGTCACAGTCACAGTTGGTTGCACTGAGGATTCAATTATCAGAGATAACAAAGGAAAAGGAGACACACGAACTTTGGTGTATAACATGTAAGACAGAAGGCCATAGAAAGGAAGAGTGTCCATCCTTTCCATAGTATATGGCCATAGGATCACCAAAACCATTGGCACTAGGATTAGGGTACTCTGAGATATGTAATACTTCGGGGCATCCTCTGACTTCTTGTCCCATACTGCAGAAATATTAGAGCACCTCGAGAAATTTATTCTGTAACTTTTGGGACACAATGATAAATATTTTCTCGCGTTCGACTTGATGAGAGAGGGCACTTTGGATGCTTACAGAATCCAGGAGTAAAATGTCGCAATAGAAGGAGGAATCCCACAATATAACACTCCAAGAGGATTTAATCAGGGAGGACGTGGAGGTTTTGGGAGAGGTCAAGGACATGGAGGATTTGGTCGAGGAGGCAATGGACTGATAATTTATTACAACTGCAATCAACCAGGAAATTTGGCAAGATATCTCCCTAATCATTGCACGACATCTATGTATTGCAAGGGCTTGGATCATGTGACAGAATATTGTCCTCAGTTGATAGCAAAGTGACAGGTGAGAGGGAATCAAAACCAACATCAGGCACAACAACAAAACCATAACTTACAAATGATAGCCATTGAAGAACATGATGATCAACCAAAAGTAGAAGTTGTTACGCGCGGTGGGACGAGAACCAGACCAGATGTGACAGAGAAAGGAAAGGGAGTAGAACAATGGATAAGAAAAGAAGTTGAGCCTATGCCAACATTTAATCCACATGAAGAAAAGGAGACTTATCAACAATCAAGGAAAGAGATACTAGGACCAGACTGGATAGCTTCAACGTCAAAGACACCACATGTGTACGATATGTCGCCAGTATATGATCACACAATTCCACACAGAACAATCAAGAAGGTAAAGACTTTGAAGGATTTTTTGAAAAGTTGTTTAGAATTGATGCGGGATGAGACTACACTGAATACACTATTCATGATGATTGATCAATTTACACAAGATAGAAAAAACAAGAAAAATAAGAAAAAATATGAAACGAAAGAATTCAAACGATGATGAGGTAAAGGATTTTTAGTTATACATAAAGAGGGGAAGTAGGAAATTGTCGCAGATAAGACAAAAATATGTAGAAGGAAACACATACGAAGGAAACTAGGGTGTCCAAAAGGGAGCGATAGTGCAGAGAGACCTGACTGCGCAAATGACACCTAAGAAGTATTCAACACGCCACATGATGGGACATGCAATCAAGAGTTATCATGATAGTGAAGCATTGGCATCGTGTAACATTAAATATATAATACCTTGACCGATTTCCAAATCGAACGAATAATCCACCAAAGATACGAAGTAATGGAGCAATAAAGGAAACCATTAGTGGATTCGACAAAGAGTTTAGGCGTGAAAGGAAACTATAGTTGGAAATGCAGTATAAAGTGTGTAAGGAAGCGTTTAGTCATAATTAGAAGTGATAAGAAAAGGATTCAAAATTGACTTCAATCGAAATATGGAGGGAATGAGTGTGACGAAGATTTGTACAGGATGGCCGATTCGGACCAGAACCCACCAAAGAACATAGCATTATTGAAAATCCATGGGAGAAAACAAGTATAAGTACACTCAGATGAGACTGCAAGTAGAATGCATAGAGCCAACTCACTATAAAACAAGCAGAATGGGTAGGCCATTGGTTCTTACCCATTCGAGATAGGAAGAAGAGTCGAGTGTCGGATATAATATGAGCATAGTGAAGAGAAATAATGAATGGTAGAGGAGCCGAGTAGAGTATAACAGAGGATAATGGCACCACCTAAAGCCACAATATATATTTGTTAGCACATTGCAATGCCATTGCGGGAAGAAGTCTCGCGAACAACAGTAATCGACCCAAGTCTAGCAAATTGTCCCAGAACCAGACTGCACAGAACAAAAGGAAACATAAAAGTACGACAGAAGCACAACAAACCAACAACACATCAAGAAGGATCCAAGGATAATTTTAAGGATGGAAATTTATATTAATTGTATAAAGTTGGGCTAATCTTGCTAGTCCTTAATATGCAATATGTAACATGTTTAACGATAGTTTTGTAAAACTATTCCAATTTCTATTGATTTCATATAGTTTCTATAAAATTTTGGCGATTTTTAAGATACAATTATTTTATTCTATGGAATTTGGGCAAATCATTTTTAGAAAAAATGGAAATTGGTGAATCTTTTTTTGGGAAAAACCAAGGAAAATTATCCCATTGGTGAAATTTAGCCCCAAAAATCAGCACAGGAACATGAAGAACATGGAAAGATGATTTTCTTCACAGTAAGAACCTAGGTATGGTGATATCTATGATACTCGAGAAACAAGAAAACCATCTACCCAAATTAAAAAGGGAAGTTAGGAAGGAGTTCCATGCTTGTTCAACTCCATTTTTCAGAAATAATGTCTTAAGTTTGCAAGAAACACGCAGACTACAGGTGAAATTTAGTACTACAACACCTGTAATAGTGAAGGCGACCTTTAACGCACTAGAAGAAGGCCTGAGTGGCTTAGGATGAGCCACAGGTGAGTGTTGGGGGCCTATTGGACAGGCATTTTTTATTAGTTTTGGGATCTGCGCCAAAAGGAGGTCAAAAGGTAAAATACAATTAGAAGATGGACCAGGATGCACGACGGAGAAAATGCAAAGGATGCACGATGGAGAAGTGCGCTGAAGGTGGAAAATGGTTATAAATCGTAGGGTTTTGGGTTATCCACTTTTGTAACAGGTTTTGGGGGACAATTTGTCCACTTTTGTAATGGGCTTAGCCCTATTAGTATGTATAAATATGTCAGAAATGAAATAGAGGGGCATGCATGCGAGAGTAAGAATGTAATAATGTAATAATGTAATAATGGATGTGAGTTGCAATTTCTTTTTGGGTAAGGGAGTCGAGCTAAGGAATAAATCTGTAGTATGGATAAGGAGTGAACTCACACTGCAGTAAAATGACCATGTAGGTTTGGGATGAAATTATTATTGCATCTTTTGTAGCGTAGTGCGCAGTTGTAAGAAAGATATCGATGAATAATAGAAGAAGCTAGTTGTTGTGGACGTAGCCCAAGTTGGGTGTGTTATCACCATCTAAATTTTTGGTGTGAAATCGATATTTTCAGGTTTAGCAAGGTGCTAAAACGATTTGGAAGTTAGATAAATTTGGAGAAGTGCCTAAAAATGGAAAAAGAGATTAAATTTAGAAGAGGCGTAAAGAAAATCGGGCTTGAAAGGACATAGATCGCCATTCATTGAGATCGACGGTTGGGATATATTTCAGAGTTTGAAATAGCGTGGAGGTTAAAATGTCTAAGCGAGCTCAAAATTTCAACCATGGTTTCCCCGCAAAGGTACGTGGCATCCTCAGATGCATTTCAGGGAGAAAAACGGGTAAACTCAAAACCACCCCATCACACCCCTGAAATCACATGTTAAATGTCATGAATTGGGTCCAATTTGAGGGCTACATGTGACAATGAAACTTGATGCCAAGTCAAATCACCCCGAGAATCGTGTTGGTGTACCATTCGTCCACGCAATGCCAAATAAGCGCCGCCAAATAACTGATTTGATTCTCATCATTGTAAATTGATGGCCAAACGTGAGAGGTTGTTATTCTAGTAAGGAATTTCCTCAATAGAAAATGATTGTAATTGATTGCGACCATTACTCAAAACCCACATGAGATTACTCTATTTTGGGAAATTAACGACATATAACTGAGCGAGATATCTGCAAACAAAATCGCTCATCCAGCTCATGTGAAGTTCAAGGGAAATAGGCCCATGTTTCCTGACAAAACAGAGGGAGTTGAGGAGAGAGATTCAGTAGTTTTCAGCAAATCAGGGAGTTCGAAGAATATGACAGAATTATCAAATAAAAAGAGGGAAAGGCATGCTACACAAATCCTAACAACAAAATCTCGTGCAAAATATGTTGATGGGACAGGATCAGGTGAAGAGATCAGGTTGAATCCTATTATGAAGGATTTGATCATTAATGGATATGTGGATGGATATAACACACAAGCTGATATGAGCTAAAGGAAAAAACAATGAAAGGAGGAGGCTAAAGCTGGAACAATCAAAAGCGTTGAAGAAAATCAGCCTAGCTGGCTTGACATGTTAAAGGAAGAGATTGAAAATCTGAAATAAAATAACAAGCTAAATCGAGTATATTTCAGGGAATCTCGTGATAATGTAGATGGGTGGCATTTTAGTGGTAAGAGCCCAGATATTTTGGTTTCTTTTTGTAATTGTTCCCTAGAAAGTAGGACATCAGTTTTGATGAGTTACTCCCTCTGTAACCGATGTTTATTTTTGGAATCTTGGAAAGAATGACCCATTTTTTGGTCACATATGTAATTTATCTATATATATTGTTAAAAAGATAAAATAATGGTTCGATTGGCCAGAGAGGGGCCTTCCCTTGTAGCAGGAAAATTTTGTGATTTCTTATGGATTTTAATATAAGCAGAGAAGGTTTTCTTAGATAGCCAAGATTCATTATGGTGTTGATGTTCAATATGTTTTCTTGTATTTCATATTCATGAATGTTTTTTGTTGCTAGTGATAATATTTAAGAAAAATAAGGAATTCATCTTGTTGGTGCTCCTTATCATATTGATTATCCTTGTTATGTGTTTATTCATTTATGGTTCAGAATTCACCCTTGATTGGTGCTATGTTCTCGGTAGCCAACCTTTATGTTTCTTCTTCTAAAGCTATACCAAGAGATTCGTCCTCTATTAGATGCCTCTTGTCATAGTGGTCTTTCCTTTCTTTCCCACTGCCATCTCATATTACTTATTTAGCTGAACACCGTGCCTATTTTTCCTCTATTCCCTGAGGAATACATAGCTTAAAATTTTCATACGATTTCAGGAATTGACCCCATTGCCCAATGGCCCTGTTCTCTTGTTTGTCCTACCACTTTTTAAAAATTATCCCATTGCAGAATATGACCTCTGTGTGTTCATTTCCAAATCATTTTGAGTATTTTTAGTATCTATATGTCTGAGAGAGCCCTCTCTGGTTGGAAGGGTCATAATCCAACCTAAAGTTGGTTGAAACAGTTACCTCTGTCGTTTGTTTATCAACCAAACAAATTTATAGAGTGCTAACATTCTGGTGTCGTTGTCGGGGAACGAAGGTGAAATATTCCCTAGGAGAAACGACAAAGTTCAGATCTGAGTACTAATGGTGAAAAGTATTTAGACACAGAAAGGTTGTACATCATTTACCTGGCGACTCCATTTTCAAGAATCTAGAATTCAAAATTTCATGGCGACTCCACTGTCCAAAGACTCATTAGCCTGAACATTTTATTGGAGACTCCACTCAAGCTTCAAATGCGATTCAGAGATTCTACTGGAAGATGAGATCCCTTGACAGAAGCATGAAAGGACATCATGGGAGAAAACAAGTACCTAAATTTTATTTTTTTCCAAGACATAATATTTTTTGTTATTAATTACCTTTTGTCTTTTCCTGAACATGCTAAACAAATTTTTCTTTACCTGTTGCATTCAAATGATGATCATGAGAATCTTTCAATTGTATATCCTCCTCTTAAATTTGTACATACATCTCCTCATTGTGTCACTGATTTTGATCAAAATTGTCCATGTGAGCCATGTGATGACCATAGCCAAGTTGATGAGCCTCATGAAACCAATGTTGATGTCTCACCTCTTGTAATTGATCCAACACCCTCCAAGATTCAGCATAGATACAGTCCTTTAAAATTACCTCACATCCTTCATGATTTTCCTCCAAAGCACTATAAGTACCTACCTATGTTTGATGGAGAAACTAATGCCATCACAACTGAAAAACACATCCAAGATTTTGAACATTTTATAGATTTGTTTGAGATTGATCATGATGATGTTTGTATGAGGGCCTTCTCTCAATCCTTGAAAGATGATACCAAAGACTGATTTAAACATTTGCAGCCAGAGACAATTAGCTCATGGGAGGAATTGAAGAATATCTTTTTGAAGTTTTGGTGCAAGAAGAATATTTGGATCTACAACTTATAGACTTCTATGCCTTAAAAAGGAAAATCAATGAAACTATTTCTACATTCATTAGAAGGTTTTCCAGTATTTATTACAATTTTCCCAAAGAAATTCAACCTAATGAAGTTGTTGTCATGCTCCATTATAAAACAATCATTCAGATTTGTCTTTCCTCCTGATGGAAAGAAGACCTAAGTCCTTACAACAAATGTTTAATGATGCTGAGGAGATTCAACACAATATCCAAGCATGTAAACATATTTGAAACGAGGAGTTGGATTCTAAAGAACATGACAGTGAATATGAGCATAAAATAGTTGATTTGAATCTTGAGAAGATAGTTAATAATATCATATGCCCTCTTGAAGTTTTAAATGCTAATGATTTTGCAAAGGATTATATTCCACTTATTGAAAGAGAAGGTGCTAATTTAGCTTCTGATCCATCCCATGATAAGCATGGGGATGATTGTTTTATGTATTCATTTGTAGATAGTCAAGAAGATGAATTTTCAAATCAGCTTGTTGAAGAGCAAGTTGATGTTCCAAGATTTTCTTTGTTAGATGACATTGCAGATGTTGTTGATTTGCCTATATATGATGATTATGATGTTGACTTCCTAGAACAACCAGATGCATGTTCTCTATCATAAAATGTTCTTTTTCAGCAGTGTAATGAGAGAAATCATCCTACATATCACAGTTACAAAGAATAAAGTATTGAATCAGCTGAAGGAAATTATTTACCTTTATGCTTTTCTTCATTTAAATTGTTGAAAGAAAATTCTAAGATCATCACTGAAGCAAAGGAATGTGTCTGTATGCCAAATCACATTGATTCACTGGAACAAATTGAAAAGAAATTGCAACAATCTTCTCATGTATTTGATGACCTTGTTACTTGTTATGTAGAAGGCCTTGTCAGTCCAAAATGGCAGCCATTGGTCGAAGATGAATCTGAAAATGAGTGTGTTAAACAATCCAAAGAAATTGAAAAATGTGCATGTGACAACAGTGAAGAAAATGAAGAAGGTTTTGAATCAAGTGAAAGAACCTTGTCATTGTGTTTTGCTTCTTTCAAATTGTTAAGCCCTAATATTGGCTCATTACCCCTTAATTGGGGCATATTACATTAGTAATGTTATTTTATTTATGTTTGATTTATTCCATTAGTTGTAATTATCCCTCCTAGTCTCCTATATATACCAATGAGACATTTTGATTTCGAATCATCTTGTACTTGAACATTTAAGTGGGGTAAAAGGAGGTTGCCCCCTCGAAGAGGATTATTATCTGAAATTATCTCTTTTTCAAGGCATTGAGTACTTTTTTTGAGGTTTTTCTATGCTATATTGATATTTGGTTCTTAACATATGGTATCAGAGCTCAAGGTCTTGGGGTTTCACTGCTACATCTAATACATCTTGGAATTTTCGCTATAAATTTTTTTATACAATGTTTCAGAAGGAATGACTTGGAGGATATTTAGTACATGGATCAAGGTACGTTGGTTTAAAATTTCATCTCCTGAGGCCTTATACTTTCGGAGATACAACCTATACAAGATAGGGTTCTGGAATCATCCTGAACAAAGTCATTGCGGAATTTTCGCTATAAAAAAATTTCTGTAACGTTTCAGACCCTGAACTCTAGAGGCTATTCACCAGAATTAGTAAGGTATATGTGGTAAATATTTTATCTTCTGGGTCATCTTAAATTTGTATATAAACCCTATGGAAGATAGGGTATCTGACTAGTCCTATTGACTAGTCTCAATAAGGTGTTCCATTTAAAACAATCATAACTTCTTCCTAGAGTATCCAAATTGAGTGAGACTAGTTTCATTGGATAGTGGATAGGCTGTAGTATTGTTGGTACGAGTTTCAAAATTTAATATCAATTATTTTGTTCGGGGCACGCTATACAAGTGAGATCTCCTGGAAAGGCCAAAAATCAGCAAGTTGTGGGGAAGTTACCGTAAATTACACTTGGTACATCCAATTTTGATCAGACCTGTGGCATTGCAGAGAAGAAATATCAGAGAACTACATAAAACAAAGTTTCATACCTAGAAGGGCCTAAACTTGAGAGATACAATAGAAGAAAGATTGTCTAGCAGAACCACCTCAAAATCAAGGTTCAAAAGTGATGCTTGGCCAACATGCCACCCAAAAAGGGAACTTCTACACCAAATAAGCCTCCAGACAATCCTACTTGGACTCTTGATGAAGGTGAAGAAATACGTAGGGACATAAATGATTTAGAAAAGAAAATAGTAACAAAAGATGAACTACAAGAGATGGAAGCTAAGTTGGAGGCAAAGATGGATGTTTTAAAAGAGGAGATCATGGAAGTATTGAAAAAAATTGTAATAGAGAAGACACCTGAAAGTGAAAATGCATCCCATGAAGTTCATGATGAGGACACAAGGAAGGTGAATCAAGAATGGAGAAACTCCAACTTTGGGTTGAATACCAACCACGTTCCTAAGATCGATATGAGGAAGTTTGATGGCAAGGACCCAATTACATCAATACTTCAGATGGAGCAATTCTTTGATCTACATAATGTGCCACATACACAAAAGGTACAAATTGCTTCTTTATATTTAGAAACTAATCAATTTGTATGGTATCGATGGCTTTTTTCTCACAAATCACTCGTCACTTGGGTAATTTTCACAGAAGAAATGATAGCACACAATGAGGATACAAGGAGCAATACCTTCTTTAGCTAATTGATAAATCTCAAGCAAAAGGGTTCGGTTACCGAGCACATTGAGAACTTCCAAAGATTGAATATAAAGGTAACCGATATTCCAGATGAGCACTTGATTGATGTATTCATAGGAACTTTAAAGGATAACATTCAACATGAG